>CAUYRH010027453.1:0-20305 GCA_963574655.1 Perodicticus potto | reverse complement strand
GTGAATTGGGAAAATCAAAGATAGTGCCCAAATGGTTTACTTTACAAAGCGTGGAACTATGTTAACCAACTTGAGTTGTATTTCAAAGACCTACGTTTGTTTTGTTTTGTTTTGTTTTGGGATGGAATCTTCCTTAGTCATCAGGCCAATGGGGCTAGAGTGCTATGGCATCATCACAGATCACTGTTGCCCAGGCTAAAGTGCTGTGCCGTCAGCCCAGCTCACATCAACCTCAAACCCCTGGCCTCAAGTGATCCTCCTGCTTCAATCTGCTGAAGTGCTAGGATTACAGGTGTGAGCCACCACACAGAGCCTAAGTATTTTTTTTTTTTGTAGAGACAGAGTCTCACTTTGTCACCCTCAGTAGAGTGCTGTTGAGTCATAGCTCACGGCAACCTCCAGCTCCTGGGCTTGGACGATTCTCTTGCCTCAGCCTCCCGAGTAGCTGGGACTACAGGCGCCCACCACAACGTCCAGCTATTTTTTGATGCAGTTTGGCCGGGGCCAGGTTTGAACCCGCCACCCTCGGTATATGGGGCCAGCACCCTACTGGCTGAGCCACAGGCACCCGGTAAGTTTTTTTTTTTTTAACCTTGAAGCTGTTTAACTCTAATTAGTATATTAAATGTTTTACATTTAGGAAACCAAGATAAACCATGAGATAGGCTAATTGAGTAGAAGCCTTAATAAAGAAAAATTATAAATGAAAGCAAAGAATGTAAATTTGTTTTTCCTCTAGAGACCATATACTCAAACAACCGGGATGAAATTGAATCAACCGGGAAAGAAAAGGGAAGACATAATTTCACTGGATGCTTGGAGGCCCTTCTCAATTGAATACTCCCAGGTTGTCTTCTGGATTCTAATTTTTTTGTGATATCTTACCATTAACTCGTTAAAGGGTATAAGTGCTAATTGTTAACATTTAATTACTTGTTTTCTTTGGCCTAGGCTGGGTTTGAACTCGCCACCTCTGGCACATGGGGCTGGCGCCCTACTCCTTTGAGCCACAGGCGCTGCCCTATTTTCTTTCTTTCTTTCTTTCTTTTTTGTAGAGACAGAGTCTCACTTTATCATCCTTGGTGGAGTGCCGTGGCGTCACACAGCTCACAGCAACCTCCAACTCCTGGGCTTAGGTGATTCTCTTGCCTCAGCCACCTGAGTAGCTGGGACTACGTGGCACCCGCCACAACACCCGGCTATGCCCTGTTTTCTTTATTCTTTAAGCATTTACACTGATACAAGATAGGTATTTGGTTAGGGCATTATGTAAGAAATTTCTGAACTAGGATAGAGTTTAGACTAGAATAATGACACCAACAGTTTCTCCCAATTTCAAGCTTGAACAAAAGTCTTGGTTCTAGAATAGACTTAGAATTTTTTAATCCCACATCCTATTCCACTTCAGAGTACAGCCCTAGATATGCTGGAGTGTTTTCAGGTACTTTCATTTTGCTACCTCTAACCAAAGCCGCTCATCTTGGGCCAGATGGATGCTTTGACACTCATAATTCCTTTTTCATGCGAGAAAGTACCCAAATTTCTATTCTGTTATCGAGTGCAAGTCCTAAGTCTTTCCCTGCTGTTCCTTGGAGTTATGATTTAACATGACTGGTAGCACCAGAATGCAGTGAAGCACATGCCTCCACTTGCAAGATTAAGTTAATTATGTGGTTGCGTTACTGTCTTCCCAAGCCATCCTTCGTGCACAAGTACCTATGTGCCTTGCTTTTCAAAGGCTTCCATAGAGAAAAATGTTAGAATGGGTGTAATTAAATTATCTTCTTGTTTTTAACTTTTATGTTTTTAGTCCATTGATTACAGAATAATTAGAAAATATAATAAAGAGGAAAACTAACATTGGTACTTAACTGTGAAAGGTTTCTTTTTTTTGTTATGCTAGTAGAATTTTGAGTCTCTTGAGTGAGGCCAGAGGAAGCATTTATTTTCTTCTAATTGGGATGCCTTCTTTTTGAAGTATCTTACCCCTAGAAAAGCTTCCCGTCCACTAAAAAGGTTTCTCATGAAAATTGTACCTAGTGTAGGCTCCTCTTAGGCAATTTTAATAAACAAACGGGAAATTAATAGATGTTTGAAATTCTAATGTGTAATTCTGACCCTGAAATCAAAACACTCCAGGAAAATGCCTAACCACCCCTTACATTCTATTACACATTTTAAGATTAAAGTAAAAATATATATACATGGTAAAAAAATGTAAGAGTGAGAGTGAGTAGGGCACCAGCCCCATATACCAAAGGTGGTGGGTTCAGCCCCGGTCAAACTGCAACAGCAACAACAACAAAAAAAAAATGTAAGAGTTCAGAAATATAGAAAATGAAACAGAACAGCCTTCCTCCTTCCTGACCTCCAGTCCTTCTCTCCAAAGGGAGTTGAGTTTCTTCTCTACACTTCCAGAACATAGGGAATAGTATCAGACAATGTCCCTGACCTCAAGGAGCCTACACCCCAGTGGAGGAACCCATTATTATTGAAAGGCTCAGCCAAACAATTGTAACACTGCAGTTGTAGTGACAAAGGAAATCTATAGGGTGCTGAGATCCCATAGCTGGGGTACCTGAGCAGGAGGTGGGGAGGCTGCACGGGTTTCCAGAATGAAGTATACTTGAGTCGAAAGCCAAAAGAAATAGAGGAATGAACTAGGTCAAAAAAGAGCAGGTGGGGGTAAAGAGTATTTGGGAAGAAAAAAAGCATGTGCAAAGGCCCTGTTGTAGGAGGAAGGAACGTGTGAAAAGACTGAACAGTGGAGGATGAAGAGAGCAAAGGGAGCATGGGAAAAGATAAGGCCACGGGGTGATAGAGACCAGAGGTGAAAAGCCTTGTGGTCTGTGAAGAAGGCTTCCCACATGTGAAGAATTGTGTACTAGGGCCATTCACCCTTCCGTGTGACTGCAGCATCTGGAAAGCTAAACCGCATTCCAGACACCCTTGCAAGGAGGGTACTAGATACAGATTCACTGCGATGAGATCTGGAAGGAGGAGATGAGGTGAGGCCATACTGAATGGTTTCTTTCTTTTTTTTTTTTCTACCCTCGGTAGAGTGCTGTGGCTTCACAGCTCACAGCAACCTCCAGCTCTTGGGCTTAGGCAATTCTCTTGTGTCAGTCTCCCGAGGAGCTGGGACTACAGGCACCCGCCACAACGCCCAGTTATTTTTTTGTTTTTTGCAGTTCAGCCGGGGCCGGATTTGAACCCGCCACCCCCGGTATATGAGGCTGGAGCCCTACTCACTGAGTCACAGGCGCTGCCCTGAAAGGTTTCTGAAGTTTCTGCTGGTGAGCACAGTGAGGGGCATAGCTTCAAAATGCTCTGGTGTCCAGAGGTTCAATGTTCTAAGCGGGATGGGGCCTTTTGCATTTTATGTATGTATGTATATAAATATGTATGTATGAGCGTATGTATTTTGCTCATTGCAGATCCAGGAGACGAAGCATTACTCCAGAGCCAACAAGCGGAGTGGTAACACTCCATCACCCCCGGATAGCTTCTCAGGTCGTGTGCGTTGGAGCCCACCCTTACCGTGCTGGCTCCTTGTTTCCCATCTGTGATGGAGGTAGCATAGTTGCTACAGCTCCCCTGGCCGTCCATTCCTGTCAGGTTCTGAGAGTCAGGCCTGGGGGCCCAGCTTAGAACCTAACAACAGTTTTGTAAGCACCTAATTCTCTATATCAAATTCCTTTTTGCTTGAAAACACCATAGGTAAGTTTTTTGCAGTTGAACACTCACAGATAAAAAATGCAAAGCTATTTAAAGTATTGAGACAGGAGAGCGCTAAAATCAGATTACTGCAGTGTAGAAGATGAGGTGAAGGACATTCGGGTGGATTAGCAGGCTGTCGGTGGTGTTGGGATTGGTGTCCCGCACCAGGAAGGCAGTCTCCAAGGTTGTGCCTGAGAAGGGCTGAGACTGCACACAGGTGGAGCTGGGCCTACCCATAATCAGAGGTCATTTTCGTTTTTAGTGAGACAGGTGACGGGATGCCAATCAGTGCGATAATCCTTAGGAGAAGCTCCAGAATGAGGGAGTAGTGGAAGAAAGAGAGAGAAAGGAAGGCAATCTTAAAAAAAAAAAAAAAAAAAAAGTATTCCATTGCCAAGGTGGAAGGGTTAAAAAAAATCATGATACTGTATTTCTATAATTTACATACCATGAATTTCACCCATTTTAAGTGTACCATTCAATTATTTTTGGTAAAATCACTGAGTAGTGCAACTATCACCACAATCCAGTTTTAGAACATTTCTATCACCCCAGTAAGATCCCTCTCGAAAGACTGTCTTTTAGTTTTTCATTTTCAACTTTTATTGGAAATTTCATTTACATAATAATTGAAAGGACAGTACAGAGAATTGCTATATCCTTTTCAACTATGTGTACCAATTGTTATCATTTTGCTCTTCTGCTTTCTCCCTCTTTCTCTTTCCATATACGAGAGCTGTCTGGAAAGTATCCAGCCACGTAAATCTGTATTTTTCATACTACATGGCTGGATAGTTTCCCAACAACTCCCTATACACAGAATACACATTGATTATTATTATTGGCAGTCATAATTTGATAAAGTATTTGAGGGTAAATTACAGACATCATGAAGCTTTACCCCTAAATATTTCATTGTATAGTTCCCAAGAACAAGGACATTCCCTTAAATGATCACTGTACAATAACCAAATTTCAGAAATGTAATATTATCATAGCATTACATAATACTATTATTGAACGTACCCTGACTCTCAAATTTCCCAGTTACATCCATTACTGTAATTGCCCCCACTCTCCCCATTCATGATCCAATCCATCATCACAAACTTTAGCCTCCTTTAATCTACAACAATTCTCAGCTTTCCTCCCGCCTTTTAAAAATCATTCACAACCTTAACACTTCCAAAAAATACAGGTCAGTTGTTTTGTTCATTGCCAAAAAGAAGACATTCTCGACTCAATCAATCTATTGCTTTAATTTCCCCATTTTCAAGCATATATATGTACGTGGACTATACAGAGTGTCCATAAAGTTTGTGTGTCATTTAAAATTTTAAATTTTATTTACTCCCTGTATATATGTGGCAGGTACTCTTCTCTTTCCTACAGAGAGCTATTTATTGAGACAGCAAATATTTACTGAGTGCCTAATCCACTCCAGGCACTGTGCTAGGTGGCTGGAGGCTGTGAACAAGACAGATAAGTACAGGCTTATTCCAGATATTAATGTAGGATATTAGGTAAAGTTCTTCTGGTTACAAGGTGCAGAAAGCAACTCTAGCAAATGTAAGCAAAAATGGAATCTGTTAGAAAGCTACTAGAAGAGTTAAATACCCAAACCCTGAATGGGACGGGACCAGGAGTTCATGGACCTTCCCTCTAGATCAGTGTTTTTCAACCTTTTTTATCTCATGGCGCACTTGAACCTATAGTTAAACTTCCATAGCACACTTAAATTTGTTGATCAAAAAAAAAAAAAGTAAGAAACTCAGCCCCAGCAAGTCCCAACTGTTGTATTCTGCACTTCAAGTCTAAAGTTTCTGGGGAAAGATCCTGATTGACTGAGCTTGGATGAGGCATCTATTGCTGCCTGGTTCAATCAACCACAGCCAGAATGGCAGGCTCATGTGTCTCAAATGTGGCCAAGGAGGACCTGCCCTTGTATATTTGAGTATTCCCAGAAATTAGGAGATTTTGTGAATGGAGAAGACACTGTAGTTAATTTCTATGTTATTGCTATAGAGTGTATATTTGTTCCCCCAGACCTCATGTTGAAAATTGATCTCCAGTATTGGGGGTGCAGCCTAATGAGGGATGTTTGGGTCATAGAGGCAGATCCCTCAGGAAGGGATTGGCACCTTAATCCTTGAGGTAATTCTAGCTGTATTGGTTCTCTGGAGACCTAGTTGTTAAAAAGAGCATGGCACCTCCCCCCTCACCCTCTCTTGCTTCCTCTCTCACCATGTGATCTCTGCACGCATTGGCTCCCCTTCATCCTCAGCCATAGTAGAAGCAGCCCAAGGCCCTCACCAGAATCAGAACCTAGTGCCATGCTTCTGGGACAGCCTAGGGAACAACGACACATAAAATAGACACCTTTTCTTTATAAATTACCCAGACTCGAGTATTTCTTTATAGCAACACAAACAGACGGAGGCAGTTATACAGCCTTAACACTCACATAGGTTCCGAATTGATATTAAAAATATTTAAGAATTGCTATGGCACAGCCACGACCATTCAGGACAAATGATGGCTGCATCCCAGGAACAGGCTCTAGGAGGGTACTTGCTGGGCCAGGTATTAACCCTTTAGTTATTAGATCATGAGGTGATATGGGGTAACCAATGGGAGGGGCCAAAGTAATTCTGGAGAGGTGGGCTTTGAGGAAATTTTCTAGAAGTTCAAGTGCCCAAGAAGTGGACTCTGAGGTGAGTATTCATGTGGAAGTGATTATTAAAGAAATGTTCCCAGGGTTAGTCATTAAGAATGAAGCATGAGGCTCGGCACCTGTGGTTCAAGTGGCTAAGGCTCCAGCCACATACATCTGAGCTGGCGGGTTCGAATCCAGCCCGGGCCCACCAAACAACGACAGCTGCAACCAAAAAAAATAGCTGGACATTGTGGCAGGCACCTGTTGTCCCAGCTACTTGGGAGGTGGAGGTAGGAGTATCACTTGAGCCCAGGAGTTGGAGGTTGCTATGAGCTGTGATGCCATGTTACTCTACCCAGAGTGACAGCTTGAGGCTCTGTCTCAAAAAAAAAAAAAGAATGAAGCATGGAAGGACGGAAGTGATGCAAAGATGCTGAATTAGTATTCTCCAGAGAAACAGAACCAATAGGATATATAAGTAGAGATATAAACAGAGATAAAGATACATAAATATATAGAGATTCATAAGGAGATTTATCATAAGGAACTGGCTCATGACATTATGGAAGCTGAGAAGTCCTGTGGTCTAACTCCCTTCTACAAGTAGAAGACCCAGGAGAGCTGGTGGTGTATCTTCAGTCCAAGACTTGAGGCCTGAGAACCAGGAAAACCCATGGAAGATAAATGTCCCAGTTTGAGAGCAGAAGACCAATGTCCCAGCTCAAACAGGCAAGCAAGAAGCAAAAGGGGCAAATTCCTCCTTCCTCCATCTTTTTGTTCTATCCAGAACAAACAATTGGATGGTGCCCTCCAGAAGGATGGATACCCACCCACTCTGGGGAGGACCATTTACTTCACTCAGTCCACCAATTCAAATGACAATCTTATCCAGAAACACCTTCACAGGCCCACCCCATGTTTGACAAGCATCTGGGCACCAGCCATGTTCCAGCCAAGTTGACATTTAAAATTAACCAGTACAGGGGTGGCGCCTGTGGCTCAAAGGAGTAGGGTGCCAGCCTCATATGCCGAAGGTGGCAGGTTCAAACCTAGCCTCGGCCAAAAATAAAATAAAATGAAATGAAATTAACCAGTATAGGCTGCTTTGAGTGCAATGATCACAACTAGATATAATTTTTTTTTGTTTCTTTTCTACTCTCACTGCTTCTCCTGAATTGCCTAAATAAACCTTTTTTTTTTTTTTTAACCATCATACATGATGTTTCAGACAAAGTCCCACACAGGGTAGCTTTAGCCTGATCCCTCGGAGGAGCTCTAGAGTACAAGCTATTCTGGAGAGTTCTCCTAATCAGAAACAAGGCAGCCAGGGCATCATATCTCAGCACCTCTTAGTCCCTGTTTAAGGACAGCAGTGGCCAAGGATATAAATCGCCAAGCACTTCTGGTTTTCTGTGCTGAGAAGCTCTGAAGACCCAAAGGCAGCCCTCCTAAGAAGAGCTGCCAAAGAGCTGCAGGTGTTAGCTGTTAAAGTGACACCACCCAGAAGGTGGGGTGAGGGATGGAGCATTGTCTGCACCAGCAGGATTGTACCAACTGATTCATAAGTATTTCAACATCTTAACAACCTATACAGCCAAACCAGTGTGTGCCAACTGGATTTCAGTCCTGAATATGATGCACTGAAATGTAGGGCAACCAGAGAGTAAGACAGGCTGAATAGTAACCCAGTCTCCTACCAACTAGCAGAAAGTCACAACTGAGCATTAGTTTCCTAAACTACCAAACAACAGGTTGAAGGAAGATGATTTTAACTTCCAATCTTTTGTGGATAATTTCTCATCTAATAACATGGAGAATTGTTTTCATTATGTCTATAGCATGTCTAGATTTTTATATTCAAAAGGAAATAAGACCTATACTGGTCACTTGGATTTTTTTCTTTGTTTCTAGACTCCAATCTCATCTTCATATTTCCTGATCTCTATCTTAAGGTAGAGATCCCACACATGTGGTCTTAATGGAAAATAGTGGCAACTTGCTAAAGGGCCTAGGTCAGGGGTGGGGAACATGTTGCCTTCTAGGTCTTTAAGTGTGGCCTTTTGACTGAATCCAAATTTTATAGAACATCAACATTTACAGAATATCAATATTAAAAAAATTCAATGCTTATAAGCATTATAATACTCAAAAGGACCCCAAATACTTTAAATTAGAGGGAGAGATGTGAAGGTTTATATTGCATAAATTATTTTAATTTACTTTTTTTGTTTTTTTTTTTTGAGACAGTCTCAGTCTGTTGCCCTCAGTAGAGTGCTGTGGCATTATAGCTGGCAGCAACTTCATACTCTTGGGCTCAAGTGCTTCTCTTGACTCAGCCTCCTGAGTATCAGAAATTAAAAGATAAAAAAACAAAAATAAAGACAAGTCCTTCAAGCAGCAATTAAACCTGGAAATAATGCCATTGTAGCTACTTAGAAAGTAGCTTATAAACTCAGGAGGGGAAAGGAAGCCATTCAGTGATGTAGAAATTGTGAAAGAATGCACTGTCAAGTTGTAAGATGCTTAGACCCCAATAACATTTCAAAGCATGTGTGCAAACAATTGCCTCATTCAAGGAGAACCATAACTGATTGGCAGCATGAATTAGCCTTCAACTTAATTTCTTTAAAGAACAAATTCATGCAATAGTTAAAAGGAAAATATACATTATTCAATCGCTTTGGATGAGTCAAACTGATGCTACTGACTCACTGCAGGTTTTAGACTTCATTCAGGTCATATCAGAAGATTTTCTTTGCTATTAAGAGTTACTTGTTTGGGGCACTCTTGCAAACAGAATACTAGAAATAGATATCTTCAAAAACTTTCAAGATAAATGTCATGAAGTTGGACGGAAGTGGGTAAATTTAGTGAGTGTATGTACAAACAGCGCACCTTCCGTGACAGGAAAACATGAAGGGTTTATTGTAAAGATTTTAAAATAGTATTAACAAATCCAGATATTCTCATTTCTTTTCATTGTACCCTGCATCAGCAAAATCTCTGTGTTAAAACCACTATTTTAAGTGACACTTTGCAGCGAGTTATAACTACATTCATGTAAATTTAACAGGGCATTGTCAGTTTTATAGCATTCTAAAGTTGAATGATGAGGCATTCAGTGTAGACTTTCCCTGACATTCTAAAGTGCACTGGCTATTGCAGAGACAGGTGTTATCTAAACTTTCATCTCTGTGAGAACAGATAGTTAAATATTATGAAGAACAGAATCAGCAATGTGAATTATCAAAAGAAGATTTCTTATGGGAATGCAGCATTTCTGTGTGATATTGTGTCAAATCAAAACAACTTGTGGTGGCCCCTGTGGCTCAAAGGAGTAGGGTGCCTACCCCATATGCCGGAGGTGGTGGGTTCAAACCCAGCCCAGGCCAAAAACCACAAAAAAGGGGGGGGGAGCAGCACCTGTGGCTCAGTGAGTAGGGCGCTGGCCCCATATACCGAGGGTGGCAGGTTCGAGCCTGGGCCCGGCCAAACTGCAACAACAACAAAAAAACAACTTGAATATTTCTTTGCAAGATAAAACTAAGTCCATATATGATATGTGGCAAAAAAATCCAAGCATTTCAACAAAAGCTATCTTTTTTCAAGACATCTCTTCTTCAAAAGGAAATTTCAGATAACAATTTTTCCCAGTTAGCAAAGGTCACTGATGAGCAGTATGATACACTCCTATGCCAATCATTTGAAACTATTACAGAACTATTAATTAGAGAATACAATGAAAGGTTCATTGACTTTGAGAATCTTAACACCAAATTCGAATTAGCATTTCAGGCTCACCTAGTTGATATCGCCAAGTCACCTAAACACCTACAGGTGAAACTGATTGAGCTCTCAGTACATGACATTTTATGTATGTATTTATTTATTTTGAGACAGAGTCTCACTATGGCACTCTCAGTAGAGTGCTGTGGCGTCACAGCTCACAGCAACCTCCAACTCTTGGGCTCAAGAGATTCTCTTGCTTCAGCCTCCCAAGTAGCTGGGACTACAGGTGCCCACCACAGCGCCCAGCTATTTTCTGTTACAGCTGTCATTGTTGTTTAGCTGGATGGGGCCAGGTTTGAACCTGCCACCCTTGGTGTATGTGGCTGGCACTGTAACCACTGTGGTACGGGTGCCGAACCACATGACATTTTATTTACTTTTAATTTATTTTTTATTTTTTGGCTGAGTACAGGGAACTTTAATGGTGTTACCTGACAAGGTGGGGTTCCCTTGCCCCTCACACTCTTCAGGGGGCCTGATGTGGAAACTGTGCTGAGGGGAGAGTCTCAGTGAATTGGGGGACTGAGTAGGCAGGGGCACCTCCAGTTGAGGCCCTCTCTCTTCCTCTCATGCTCTGGCTGGGGCTGGCAGTCTGGGAGCTCTTACTCCTTGGAGGCTATGTGGGCCATATCGTTCACCACCCTGTTGCTGTAGCCAAATTCATTGTCATACCAGGCAATGAGTTTGACAAAGTGATCATTGAGGGCAATGCCAGCCCCAGCATCAAAGGTGGAAGTTGGAGGAGATGATCTGGTGCTCAGTGTAGCCCAGGATGCCCTTGAGGAGGCCCTCCAATGCCTGCTTCACCACTTTCTCGATATCATTATATTTGGCAGCCTTCTCCAGATGGCAGCTCAGGTCCACAACTGACACGTTGGCAGTGGGGACATGGAAGGCCATGCTAGTGAGGTTCTCATTCAGTTTGAGGATGACCTTCCCCATAGCCATGGCTGCACCATTCAAGGCAGGGATGATGTTTTACAGAGCCCCGCGGCCATGACGCCACGTCTGCCCAGAGGGGCCATCCACTGTCTTCTAGGTAGCAGTGATGGCGTGGACCGTGGTTGTGAGTCCCTCCATGATGCTGAAGTTGTCATAGATGATCTTGGCTGGGGGGCTAAGCAGTTGATGGTGCAGGAGGCATTGCTGACAATGGTGTGATTGTTTTCATACTTCTCATAGTTCACTCCCATCCCAAACATGGGGGGTATCAGCAGTAGGGGCAGAGATGATGACCCTTTTGGCATTAGCAGAAGGGGCAGAGATAATGACCCTTTTGGCACTCCCCTGTAAGTGAGCTCCAGCCTTCTCCATGGTGGTGAAAACGCCAGTGGACTCCACAACATAGTCAGCTCCTGCCTCACCCCATTTGATTGCGGGGGGATCTCGCTCCTGGAAGAAGATTATGGGATGTCCATTGAGGACAAGCTTCCCGTTCTCAACCTTCACAGTGCCATAGAACTTGCCATAGGTGGAATCATACTGGAATGTGTAGACCATGTAGACAGGGTTAATGAAGGGGACATCAATGGCGACAATATCCACTTTGCCAAAGTTAAAATCAGCCCAGGTGACCAGGCGCCTAAGACAGCCAAAGCCGTTTACTCCGACCTTCACTTTCACCACAGTGCCTTAGGGATGCAGCTGGCACAGCCCAAGAAGATGTGGCTATCTGTCAAGCGGGAGGACCAGAGAGCAGTAGATGACGTTTTAAAGTCATTGTTTGATGGTAAGAAAGATCCAATTGAAATATAGAAAAAAATGCGGTAGAACACTCTTTGGCAACATGCCCAAGAATTGCTTTCTTCCTTTTCTTTCTTTTTTTTTTTTTTTTTGTTTGACAGAGGCTCAAGCTGTCACCCTGGGTAGAGCGCCATGGTGTCACAGCTCACAGCAACCTCAAACTCGGGTTAAGCGAGTCTCTTGCCTCAGCCTCCCAAGTAGCTGGGACTACCGGCACCAGCCACAACGCCCAGCTATTTTGTTGTTGTTTTTGCGGTTGTCATTGTTGTTTTAGCTGGCCTGGGCTGGGTTCGAACCTGCCACCTCTGTGTATGTGGCCAGCGCCCTACCCACTGAGCTACAGGCCCTGCTTGCTTTCTTGCTTTTCCACCACTTACTGCTGTGAATCTACATTCTACCTAATACCTAATCCAAATCAAGATGCCCTTAAATCACAAAAGACTGATACCCATCTAGAGGAGCAACTGAAACTGTGGACGTCCATCCTACAACCAAATTCAAATGCTTTCCAACAAAAAAGCAGACACACAAAGTCATTAAAAGGTTAGCTAACTTTAAAATTAACAAATAGCTTTCTTTCTTTTCTTTTGAGATAGAATCTTACTATGTCGCCCTCACTAGAGTGCCGTGACGTCACAGCTCACAGCAACCTCAAACTCTTGGGCTTAAGCAATTCTCTTGCCTTAGCCTCCCTTGTAGGTGGGACGATAAGCACCGGCCACAACATCCAGCTATAACAAATAGCTTTCTTTTTTTTTTAATTATTAAGTAATATAAGTAATAGTAGTTAGATTTTAACAAAATGGTGTACATTTTAAAGAAACCTAATTGAAGTTTATTGAATATGGCCTTATTTTATTACAGTTAAATTAATGTGGCCTTCTCACATGACAAGGTTTCCCACCCCTGGCATAGGTCCTCCTAATCAGCCCCAGTACAGGCAAAGAGTCTGAGCTCTGGACCAACTGGTGCTCTCTGCTGGAGTCTGGAATTTGGAGTGAGTGACACCTGGAGGTAGAATTTGAAGGTTGTTCCTTACAGGCTGCTGTGGCTTGCTGACTACGCTCTTCCAGGGGCCTGGTCCCATGGAGCCTCATAGGCTATGCCTTTTCCATGCCCACCCACACAGACTGGATACCTCTGATATCTTTCTCTTGTATTCCCTTTCTGTTTAGTCTCCTCTGTGTGCAATCAGGAACTCTGGCTGATAACACACGAGCTCATACTGTGAAAATAATACATACGTAACTTCAAAAAGTCTTACATAGTGAGCCACTTGTAATAGCACAGGCTGTAGATCTTACTGTTTTCATCCCTACATCCTTGGTCAAGTATTGCTGATACGCCTTTCTTCACCACTAGAGAGTAAATGCCTCAAATGCTGGGACTGTGGATCTTCCACTAACATAGACTCATGTCTACCAGAGACCCTCACACAAATTAGGTTTTCACCAGCACCCAGTGAATAAAAAGTAACACATCGTGGCATAAACAAAAAGAATACAGAAAATTAGTATGCAATGTTTTCTATAACTCTATTCTGAGATTCTATACACAAGTACCTCAGCAGATTAACTGTGTTACTGCAAGAGTTGTTTTCAAGGGGTGGTGCCTGTGGCTCAAGGATTAGGGTGCCAGCCCCATATATGGGAGGGGGTGGGTTCAAACTTGGCCCTGGCCAAAATCTGCAAAAAAAAAAAAAGAGTTGTTTTCAAATATTCATGAAAACATTCTTCTATGTACCTTTTCTTTGTCCAGCTCTTTATCTGATGTTTTGTTCACTCGTTTCTAGGCATAAGGCTGAGTTTCCCATGATTGCTATTTTAGGTGATTTTTTTTTCTTTTGCTTCTTGTGGATAAAACATCATAATAACCACAAGATCAGAATCTGAAGCAGCTAAAAACAGACACCCTAAGAGTTCTCCCATCCATCCCATTTTTAGCAGAATTCAATAAGAACATCCCAAACAGATGAAAACCTCTTGGTCTTAAAAACACAGAACAGGCTCGATGCCTGTGGCTCAACGGGCTAAGGCGCCAACCACATACACCTGAGCTGGCGGGTTCGAATCCAGCCCGGGGCCGCCAAACAGCAAAGACGGCTGCAACCAAAAAATGGCCGGGCGTTGCGGCGGGCGCCTGTAGTCCCAGTTACTTGGGAGGCGGAGGCAAGAGACTCGCTTGAGCCCAGGAATTGGAGGTTGCTGTGAGCTGTGATGCCACAGCACTCTATCCAGGGTGACAGCTTAAGGCTCTGTCTCAAAAAAAAATAAAAATAAAAATAAAAAAATAAAAACACACAACAAAGATACTGGAAAAGAAAAAGCAAATAACATGTATGTTCCAAGCAAGAAAGGTTTCTGCTCATACTTTTCAAAAATCAAAAAAGATCAATTCCCAAAAACAAGAAGAAAAAAAAAATCAATTCCTTATCCTCTCAAGACATCTTAAGTCAGAAAATCAGGCACCTGATTATTCTATAAAATCAGAATGACAGCATTTTTTTTTTTGAAGAGACAGTTAGTTGCCTGGTAACCTAGACCAGAAGGTTGTATTTAGATTCCTCTGGAATCAAATGTGTCTATTTTGGGTTTTTTGTTGAGCTCATTTCCTTCCCTACAATCCAAAAACCGAACAATTTTTAGAGAAAAATTCCACTCAGAAGAGAGACTCTTTTCCTTCAGAAGATATTTTTATTAGGAAGTGCAGCTGTCTTCATGCAGTTGAATCTCTCTATTTTCAGGACTGTTGCATGAACATATAAGAAAAGAAAAAAATGCCAGCTGAGAGGAGGTTTCAGAGAGGGATGTGTGTTGTGAGGCCAAAAGCTACACACCAGCTTTTCTAAGAGAAGAAACTGTTTCAGGATCTCACATAAGATCAGAGTATAATTGACCCTGGTAAGAGAAGCTTTATAAACTCCTACCTCTTCATTGAAGTAAGGGGAGCTATCTAGGGAGGCTTTTCTCTCTAAGATTAGAATCCCTGAGCCTATCTTTTTATCTTTATGCTATTTTATAATTTTTAGAGAGAGGGTTACTGTAACCTTGAACTCCTGGGCTCAAGCAATCCCCCTGCCTCAGCCTCCAAGTAGTTTGATCTACAGATATAGGCTACCATGCCCATTTCACTTTTCTTTTACATTTTTATAGAAACAGCACCTTACTATTGCCAAGGCGCTAGTGTGTGTGTGAGAGAGAGAGAGAGAGAGAGAAACAGAGTCTAGCTCAGTCGCCCTGGGTAGAACTGCAGTGACATCATTATAACTCACTGTAACCTCAAGCTCCTGGGCTTAAATAATCCTCCTGCTTCAGCCTTCCAAGTAGCTGGTACTACAGGTGTGCACCAGGATACCTCGCTAATTTTTCATTCTTCTTTTTTCTTCGTTTTGGATTGAGGGTACATTTTTATTTTTGGTAAAGACAGGTTCTCACTCTTGCTCTAGCTGATCTCACAATCCTGGACTCAAGTATTCTTCCTGCTTCAGCCTTCCAGAGTGCTAGGATTACAGGCATGAGCCAAAATGCCGGCTGGCTGGTCTTGAACTACTGACCTCAAGTGATGCTCCTACCTGGGCCTCCCAAAGTGCTGGGATTATAGGCACGAGCCACTGAACTGATCCTCTACCTTCTTCTGAATCAGTGGTCTGGTCCTGCAGTTAGGGAGTTTTTATACTCTGCATATAGACAAAAAAGTTAAATCTGCATTACTTATGATTCTTTTGGTTATAATCAAGAGAACTTTAGTTGAGATACTTTTGTTTTTTGAGACAGAGTCTCACTGTATTGTCCTGGCATCATCTTAGCTCACTGCAACCTCAAATTCCTAAGTTCAAGCAATCCTCCTGCCTCAGCCTCCCAAGTAGATGGGACTACAGGTGCGCACCACCATGCCTGGCAAATTTTTCTATTTTTAGTACAGATAGAGTCTCTCTCTTACTCAGGCTGGTTTTGAACTCCCGACCTCAAACAATCTATCGGTCTTGGCCTCTCAGTGCTAGGATTACAGGCATGAGCCACCTGCCCAGCCTGAGTTGAGAAAATTTATGTTAAAGGATATTTACTGAAAGATCTGGAGGACTCGCAAAAGGCTAATCAACTAACTTGGAAATGGGCAAGAACCAAGGCTTCAAAAGCTAAGAAACAGGAACCACAGAAAACTCCAGCAGGAAAATCAAACAAACGGGATCATATCAAACTAAGAAGTTTCTGCACAGCAAAAAAAACAATCAAGAACATGAAAAGACAGCCCACGGAATGACAGAAAATATTTGCAAACTACTAATCTGAAAGGAGATGAATAACTAGAATATTAGTCAATTTTCCTATTGAACTCCAACAACTCAACAGGAAAAAAAAATCAAATAATCCAATTAAAAACAGACAAAGAATCTGAATAGATATTTCTCAAAGGAAGACATATAGGCCTGGCACGGTGGCTCACGCCTGTAATCCTAGCACTCTGGGAGTTAGAGGCAGGTGAATTGCCTGAGCTCAGTAGTTCAAGACCAGCCTGAGCCTGAACTAGAGCCATACCCCTGTCTCTAAAAACATAGTCAGGCATTGTGGCCCGCCTGTAGTCCCAGCTACTTGGGAGCTGAAGCAAGAGGACTGTTTGA
Organism: Perodicticus potto; assembly: GCA_963574655.1. Lineage (NCBI taxonomy): Eukaryota > Metazoa > Chordata > Mammalia > Primates > Lorisidae > Perodicticus > Perodicticus potto. The sequence continues at coordinate 3,779 of CAUYRH010027453.1, read as the reverse complement.
GCCCAAGAGTTTGAGGTTGCTATGAGCTATGATGCCACAGCACTCTACCGAGGGTAACAAAATGAGATTCTGTCTCAAAAAAAAAGAAAGAAAGAAAGAAAGAAAGACATACAAATGGCCAGCAGGTATATGAAAAAATGCTCAGCATCGTTAGTTGTCGGAGAAATGCAAATCAAAACTACAGTGAAATGTCATCTCATCCCAGTTAAAATGGCTTTTATAAAAAGCAAATAGACAATAACAAATCCTGGCAAGGGTTTAGGAAAAGGGGAACCCTCAAACTAAAAAGAGAAGTACCATATCACCCAATAATCCCACTTCCAAGTATATGTCCAAAGGATGGGGATTCAGTTTACCAAAAATATATCTGCACTCCTGTGTTTATTATAGCACTGTTCACAACAGCCAAGATTTAGAATCAATCTAAGTATCTATCAGTGAATGAATGAATAAAGAAATTGTGGTTCATATACACAATAGAATACTAGATGGCCAAAAACAAAAAAGAGAATGAAATCCTATCATTTGCAACAACATGGGTTGAATTGGAGAAAACAATATTCAGTGATACCAGCCAAGCACAGAAAGGCAAATATCATATGTTCTCACTCATGTGAGAGCAAAGCATTAAAAATGATTGATCTCATAGGGAAGTAGAGTAGGTTGATGGTTACCAAAGGCTGGGAATGGTAGCAGGGAGGGAGGGACAGAGTAGGGGTGGTTAACAGGTGCAAAACTGTAGTTAGATAGAATGAACAACATTTGATAGCACAACAAAGTAACTACAATGAACAATAAGTTAGGATATACTTTAAAACAACTAAAAAAGTAGAATTGGAATGTTCCTACCACAAAGAAATGATAAATGCCTGACGTGACGTGTACCCCAATTACCCCGATTTGATTAACTCTCATTGTATGCCTGTGTCAAACATCACAAGCACCCTGTAAAGATATACAACTATTACGTATCCATAATAATATAAAATGAAGAAAAAAGAAAGAAAAGTCCAGCAAGAGCTCTACTAAAATAAATCAATTTCACTGAGCTATTCTGTCATCGTATTACTGACTCAGGACTCATAATCCCAGGAGAGGGCGTCAAACTGGATGAGCCCAGGTCATGTGCCTGGGCCTGCCCCGTGAAGGCAGTGAAAGGAAGACTCCAGTGGCAGGAGCACCCGGGAACTCCTTCAGCTTCTACAGTGGAGGGGCAGGTACCTAGATTTATAGTCTCATCAAGACTGTGCACAGTGAGAGGGGGGAAAGGTATTTCCCAAAAAAGAAAGTCTGGTTCCATTAGGAAGGGAGAACGAGTGCTACAAAGCCAAAAAGAGTATTCAATGTTCATTGCTGTCTTAGGATGGGCTCTCAGAAGCAGAAACCAGGGCAGGGATTCTTACACTAGAGACGCACTGAGGTTGCACTTTCAGCAGAAACCCATGAAGGAAGGGAAGCAGGACAGAGACAGCAGGAGCAGAGGATGCACACGATGGGGTTTCAGCTGAAGTCTGATTTCAGCCTGATCCCATCGAGAGTGTGCAGCCACCACAGAGTTGTCCCCTTTGAGGAAAGGGGGCTCAGCTTCCAGCCCACGCTGCAATTTCAGTCTGTCATTGGAATGTTCCTGATGGAACTATGTGTGTATATTTCCTAGGTGTTCCTAGATAAAGTGGCTCCCATTGGCCAAGAACAATTCTCCAGAGAATGGTGTACGTTTGCGCCATTAGCAGGGAACAGTTCTAACCCCTTTATCACCGTATTAAATTTTCTGTACTAAATAATCTGGTGAGGGTTTTATTCTTCTGGCTTGAAGCTTAATGATTCAGAAGACTATAAACAATGCCTACATTTGATCGATTAGAAATTGGCGATTTCAGCAACTTTTATTGACGAAGAAGTCTCATTAGACAGCAGGTCTGCGTGAGACTGGGAAGAGTTGATTGGGATAAACTGGTGTCCTTCAGCTAGGCATGAGGCTGGTTTCATAGGTTTAGAAAGGTCCATACTTGGTTTAATGTTCTACAGTCACTGTCTTAAAAAAAATCTTAATAATGCTGGGGAAGGCCAAGGTAGAGGCATTGCTTGAGCTCAGGAGTTTGAGACCAGACTGAGCAAGAGTGAGACATGGGGTGGTGCCTGTGGCTCAGTGAGTAGTGCGCCGACCCCATATACCGAGGGTGCCGGGTTCAAACCCGACCCCGGACAAACTGGAAAAAAAAAAAAAAAGAGTAGAAATTGACATAGTAAACATTATTAGGAAATATACAACTAATTCAATAAAAGTATTGAATAGTATTGTAGTTACTGCTAGAACATAGAACTGGAGAGCAAGGAAGAGTAATTTTGAACTTTCAGTATTTTTTAAATGTGTGCATATATAGATAATAATACAGTACTGGAAAAAGAGAGCATAGCGTATCCAGCATTCTATTACTAAGTAGAAAGTTCCAAGGAGATGCTCAGAATTCTTATTCTCCAAAGAGATTAAAGATGTGCTTCTTCTGGTCTTTTGTTTTTAATCTCATCTAAATCATATTCTCTCATATTTTATCCAGGGGCAAGTGTGACAGTCATCTAACTTGTTTAGATGAGTCACATTTATTTCTTTTCCAAGATAACTCCAGGCTGCCTCCTCCCTAATAGTTCTGGGTGGAGAACTGGCTTACTTGGTTGTTATGATGCAGTAGTCAGAAAAGACAAGACCCCCATGGTAGGGGGACTGGTGTGCTCCCACTTAATGGGCACAATGTAATGGCATATGGCTCACCTTTTGGATATGGGGCACAGCTACAAGAGGGACTCTACCTAACAAACCAATACCGTAACCTTGTTGTTTGTGCCCTCACATTAACCTAAAATTTAAAAAAACCACTATCTGGCTTGGCGCCTGTAGCTCAAGCGGTTAAGGTGCCAGCCACATACACCAGAGGTGGCTGGTTTGAATCCAACCCGGGCCTGCCAAACAACAATGACAACTCCAACCAAAAAATAGCTGGGCATTATGGCAGGTGCCTGTAGTCCCAGTCAGTCCCAGTTATTTGGGAGGCTGAGGCAAGAGAATCGCTTAAGCCAAGGAGTTGGAGGGTGCTACACTGTGAAGTCACGACACTCTACCCAGGGTGACAGCTTGAGGCTCTGTCTCTAAAAAAAAAAAAAACCCACTATGGTAAAAATTATGTGAACATCAAAATAACACTAGAGTCTCTGGGTCTGCATGGGTTGTCTCCCACCAACAAAAGATGTGGAGGGAGTTTTCAGATGCTGTTTTTGAAGGAGCTCAGGAAATTTCACCACAAAATGTGATTCCTTGGTATAAAGAGTATTTTGAATGAAAAACTCTTAGATATGAACAGGTGTTGGAAGGGGCTTTCCTTCAATCTGCCTATAACAAGATGAACCTGTCTTTCAAGAAGGACAATTGTCTTTCCTTCCCTTCCCTGTTTTTTACTTTTTGTTGTTGTTGTTGTCGTTTTTTTGAGACAGAGCCTTAAGCTGTCACCCTGGGTAGAGTGCTGTGGCATCACAGCTCACAGCAACCTCCACTCCCGGGCTCAGGCGATTCTCCTGCCTCTGCCTCCCAAGTAGCTGGAATTACAGGTGCCCGCCACAACGCCTGGCTTTTTGTTTTTAAATTGTCTTTATTATTAAATCATAGCTGTGTAAACGCCTGGCTTTTATGGTTACAGCCATCATTGTTGTTTGGCGGGCCCGGGCTGGATTTGAACCTGCCAGCTCAGGTGTATGTGGCTGGCGCCTTAGCTGCTTGAGCCACAGGC
>CAUYRH010027451.1:0-21766 GCA_963574655.1 Perodicticus potto | reverse complement strand
ATGGTTTTTCCACTGCCTTTGCTTCTGAGGAGGTTACCCTTCTGCAAGGCCAACATTGTCTCCCATGCGTACTGCCTGCATCCAGATCTGATCCGCCTGCCCTGTGGTGACACCACCATCAATAATATCTTTGGTCTGTTCATTGTCATTGCTACATTTGGCCTGGATTCTGCGCTTATTCTTGTCTCCTATGTCCTCATACTTCGCTCTGTGCTGGCCATTGCTTCCCGGGAAGAGCGGCTAAAGACACTTAACACATGTGTGTCACACATCTGTGCTGTGCTCATCTTTTATGTGCCCATGGTTGGTGTGTCCATGGCTGCTCGCTATGGGAGGCATGGCCCACGGTATGTACACACCCTCTTGTCCCTTATCTATCTCTTTGTGCCTCCAATGCTCAATCCCATCATCTATTCCATTAAAACCAAAGAGATCCGTCGGAGGCTTCACAAAATACTTCTGGGAACCAAGATTTGAATAGCGGACATGTTAACAGACAACATTCAGGGGATGTTTACCTTTCCTCCACCAATTTAAGTTTTCAAGACCTACTTTGCCAAGGCATTTTTACTATTTACTAACCTTTGGTACTGACCTGCCATTAGGATTCCTGCCATCAGATGTTGGATAAAACTTGGCAATGGTGAAGACTCAAGCTAAAATGTTTCGCCAAGGTAAATTGGGCTATAACTTAGCAAAAAGTATTTGATTATTTTTGTTGTTGTTGTTGTTGTTAAATTCAGAAATATTCAGCCTTATAATCAGTTTCTCATTTCATATGTTGCCATTATTTTTGTTTAAGGTGAATGGTCACAAGGGAAATTACTTGTTACCATGGAAACATAGTTATAATGGGCAAGGGATTCTTTTGCTAAGTATTATTACAAAGAGATATTGATTAAAATAAATACACACAGACACAGGTACACAATAGCTATCTATATTAAACTTTATTTCAAATAGCACATAATATCCACATGGCTTGCATTTAAATGAATGTGATGAATGTGATCACATATAAATTGTATTAAATGATTCAACCTTAGGTAATATTAAAATTTGGTAATATTTATTATCATTTAGATTGTGAATGTTTTTGGGTACAGTAATAATTTTTGAGAATAAAAAGTATATATCACATGAAGAAATACAAAAATGAATAAATTTCAAAAAATTTTTTAAAGTAATATAAAATTATAAGTTTATTGTGTATTAGAGAAAGGGAAAAGATGAGAAAGATAGCAGAGAGTGAGAAAGGGAAGATGATGGAGTGTACAGTTATAATTTTGGAAATTAAATAAAGTAAGAACATTAGCAGAATATTTCAAATGCATACCATAATTTATTCTTCCTAAATCCTCCCATAAGATTTGTGGGGCTTCTTATGACAAAAGGAGAACATTAAGAAATTAAGCATTCTATTTAAGATATAATGGAATATAATACTTTATAAAATAATTTAAAAACAATAAAAATAATAGGACTAAATACGAATGAAGTAGGATGAAAGTAATCTAGTATCTAATCCTTTCACAAATTTTCAAAATAACCAATCTCTGGAAAATACAATATATTAAATATAAAATAAAATTTAGAAATCATATATACTATTACTGGATTTGGTTTTTTAAAAAATTGGGTTGATTCCATTTTTATTGTAGATTGAAGGTTAGAGGAGACGCTTTGGTCAGCATCATTAGCTGCTCCATCTGCTTTTCTCTGTGAGCAAACTCTGTAAGGAGTCTAAATTTAGCCCAAGGAATCAGTATCAAGAAGGGGGAAAAAAAGCTTTCAGGCACTTCATAGCTCCTGCTATAACCACACCTAACTGTCACTGAACACTCACTCATGCCTGATAGTTCTTCTAGGGAGAATAACTTACTTGTCTGTCCTTTTTTTTCTTTATCCCTTGGGAGAAAAGCTGGTTTTTAGAAATAGATGTGGAATTGAAGAATATTCTGGGGAGGTGAGTTGAGGTCTAATCACAAACTTGTTGCTTCTTCAACAATGTTAGGAGTCCATTCTCTGCACCATTTCACAAGTTTTCAAACAGTGAAAATTGTTTCTTGAGCTGTAGAAGCAGGAGCAGGTCTGTAAGGCCGGAGCACTCCCCTGTCCCCAGCAAGCTCCCTGCTGCCAGACCTTTACATGTCACAAGCCTTTCTCTAAAGGTCCTGAGACTAGGCACTCTCAGAAGGTTGGAGGTTTGTGGCCAGTTTGTAGATGTGATTGAGCTTTTGTGTGGTATTCATCTCTATCAAGGTTGAGTTATCCAGCTAAGCATGGGTCTCCTGCTGTCTCTCACAAAGCTGTCACTGGACACTCAAGAGTTTTGCTATGCTGATGTCTCACATGTCCTTGACTGGGTCTGGATCTCATCTGCTTTTAGGAAGTTTTCTGAAGCATGCTTTAATAGGAGCCTGGTTAACTCCATGTAGTGAGGGCTAGGCCCTAGGACCAAAGATTCTTTCTTTTGTTTATGATCCCTCATCTTTTCCAACTTTTCTACATCAGTGCACTCTGGAGGGAGCAAGCGACCTCTCTGTCTGTTTCAGGTCAACTGCCAATCTTAATACAGGGCAGGTGGCTCGCTGCCCAGGAGGACCTGCCTCTCCTTCTGCGTCGCTGCCCCCCAGTGTTGTACACAAAATTCTCGAGCCATAGAAGAGAAGCACTTCAGACAAATTTAAAGATGATACAGTCCTTTGTTTAGACGGATCGACTGGCTGCCCCGAGTCTGCTAAATCTGCGAGACTGCAGAGAATAGCAGCCAGTCTTAAGCGGTTGAGGGCTTTTAAGGGGTCACAGGTGCTGGGGGGGGTGGGGTGTTTGAGCCCAAAGCGTCGGGACTCTCCGGGTGTCAAACTAGCTGAGCAAGCATATTTACAGAAGCTGAACGAGGCGGTTTCTGCAGGCAAGTTAACTCAGAAGCGGAACCCAGCGTTTTCTGTGCGGGCCTGCTCAAACCGCTCAGGTGTTCAGTGTATATTTCCCTCTGAGCGTTTAACCTAGTTGTGGGCAGAGAAAGGGGGCCTAAGGCGACTTCCTTTTCAGCAACTTTTGGCCTAACACCAGCTGTTGGTGCAGCGAGATGCCGGAAGGTGAGGGCTGGAGAACCAAGGCCGGGTGAGAGGGGCCACACAGGGGAAGCCAGCAGGTCCTTAACAAGTTTGCGGAGACTACCGCCCAGCCTGCGCCGCTGCTGATGCCAACCCTCGGATCTAGAGAGCCCTCCTCTGGCTGCGCTACTCCTCTGTGAACATTTTACAGGCCTAGGGTTGATACAGGGTTTCCCCTTTCAGGGCTGAACCGGAACCCCCATTTCCTAGGCCTTGACAATTTCATATAAGTTTCCTAGTCCTGGGCAGTTTCTGGAAGTGAATGGCTCATTCACCTTCCCCTGAGCAGAAGGGACTGTATCCATTCATATTTTACTAAGTCCTGATCAAATATAACCAGAAAGGACACAAGCGACTATACATACCCCTAGAGGACGGATCCAGGTGGAGATTTTCTGATTTGGATCTTTTCCTCTGCCAGAAGCTCTGGTGCTTTTTCTGTATTCTTTTCTGTATAATAAATTGTATCTCACCACTGATTTGTGGTCCCTGAGACCAAGGACCTATTGAAGAAAGAAATTCCAGTAACAATCCAATCACAGTGGAACTTCAACTGACAAACCAGGGTTAAAAGGCCCGGGGTCTCCCCCAGCCCCACATAAGGTGGAGACTATCCAAACTGAAGTTAGGAATAATGGTAACCCGCTCCTTCTCAGCCAGAAATTCCACCTCAGTTGTGTCCATGGTGACACAAGCTGTGGCCTGGGACTCCCTGTCTCCTTAGAGTCCTTAGTGTCCCAGAGGAGAAGCCATCGCAGGAAACAGATATATTTTACAAATTACAGTAGAGTGTTCTGTAAGTCATTTTAAATCTTGATTAATTTTGTATTAGAAAAATTACAAGATGTAAACAAAAAATTAAGGGATAATTGGAATTAAGGAAGAAATTGAACATTGTTAAAAAAATCATACCCTTAGCCACATCCTTAACATGATAGTACATGAACCTTTTCACTACTTTCATCCAGTTTTAAGGTACAGATTATTCTTCTTATATTTCTTAAATCATACAAAAAAGTTGAAATCTATATGAAAAGGCAAATATAATCATGATTAATAATATAGAAAATAATTAGCAAAAAATCTTATAGACTAAACATATTAATGAAAAATATGTGTAAATATTAAATGTTATTAGAATTAAATAATAGAGACAGAGAACTTTATATATATATATGTGTACATGTTGTATGTGTATATAATATATGTATACATATATATCTATCTCCTGGTAGTAAAAGAATTACTCATGTGTCAGAAGTGCACCTATAATTCATCACATTAATGAATAAAAATGATAAATACATGTAACCAATAGTAGATTTCAGAAAAAGTGAAATGAAACACACACACAAAAGTCTAACCTACAAAAATACAAAGCACTCTTTTTTTTGTAAATTTTCTTAATTGTTAGACCATATACTTTCTGGTTAAAAAAAGAGGAAAATAATTTTTTCTCATTTTTAAACATATTATTTTACATTTTCTTCATGTTTGACTAATATAGTAAAATTTGTGACAGAAATGAGCTGTCTTACATTTTTCCTTTATCTGTGATAGAACACTAAATCCTGACAGTTCTAATTAGGCTTTGACTTATCCAGTCTTTGCCTCTACATCACCACTGCTGCCATCTTATTCTAGACCTTTTTTATCACCTCTCATTTGATATGGCATTGCCTTCCAAAATGATTTCATTGTGTATTATACTTTTCCGTCATTTTTCTATGCTTCAACTATAGTGACCTTCCTAAAGCATCTATCTGGTTACAAAATGTCTCATAGCCTGCTGCCTAGGGATCAAGTCCAAAACCCTTAGCGTATCTGTTAATTACATCATCACTGCAGTGCCCATCTTTATGTTTTACTACCCTTACCCATGTTTTCTACCCTGAGCAGCCTTCTTTATGCCTCTGTATTATTTCCTAACAGCCTCTATTTGGAAAATCTTCCCTATGCTCATATATGCCTGGAAGCTTCACATTGTTCTAATTATTTGCCAGTTTATGGATCATGAAAACACAACAATTTAAGTAAAATGATTGTTAAAAAGTGAGAAAATGTAAATAATATGAAACTAGCAATTTCCAAAACACTAGCAAATATTTTAATTAATAAATGTTTAAATTCTCAAAATGAAAAATCAATTTATCTGAGAAATATTTCAATGAGAAATTTTATAGAAGAAATTTTTTAGACATTATGGTACACTTAAAAAAAATAAAATTGAATGAATGGATATGAAAACATGCACCTAAATGGAAAGATTAAACAAATATTGTAAAGGTGTCAGTTTTTCCTTTTTTTAAATTAAATTACAACTGTGTACATTTATGGGGTACAATATGCTGATATTGATTTGATATACAATGTGGAATGCTTGCATCAAGCTGCTTAACATAAACATCACTTCACTTATTTGTTGTGGTAAGACATTCATACTCTTAATAGGTTTGAAATGTACCATTGCATTGTGCACAATAGGTGAGGTCCCACCAAAGACCCTCCCTCCTCCTGATTACTTAGTTCTAAATATTTTTGGTAATTTAACAAAATAATTCTGGCATGATTTATTTCCCTCAGAAGTTTTGAAAGGGAGGAGAATATGGAAACAGGAATGTAAGAGACCTCCCAGATGTTAAAACGTGAAGGGAAAAAAAAACTGCACTAATTAAAATAGAAGATATGCTACCACAGCAGATTGCTAGCATAAGATAATTCGGGAGAATGTGTAAACCACTGTGAAGGAATATTTTCAAATAAAATACATATCATCAAATAACACTTAGAGATGCTGACTATTTTGAGTAAAAGCACTAATAAATCATGTTACTGTTAATCATTTGTATATATGTTTAGAAACATTTTGTAATTTTAGAAAGATTGACAGAAATTTGTTCAGTAGTCTCTGGATAGTGAAATTTGGGAAGGTGTTTTTCTGCCTTCCTATAAGACTTATGCATTTTATGTGTAACAAAGTGGGAAGAGAGAGAAAGAGCAGTTTAGGCAACAGAGTAATCTGAGAGCTCTAAGGAGGTGAGCCTCTAAGGGAGAAGTCTGAGTGTGGATGTCCTGCTTAGCACTCCTCTCTGCTCATCTCAAGGAACAAGTGTTTCTTTTTCCACCAGAGCCATTCCTTTCCAGATGTGGCTTGGGCTGTGGAGATTCCACTATCACTATGTTTGGACCTGTTTCTGGACCTGAGTCTGGAGACTAGTCTCCTCTGCGACTCAGGGAGTTAGATGTATTAATACATTGGGAACACATCAAAATTTCATCCACATAATCATCCTCACAAGTGTGTACTAACCAGAACTTTTTAAAGATCTGTAGTTAAAGGCTAATATCAGATAGTAAGTTTGGAACAAAATAAGAGAACATTTTATCTATGATAGGCTTGACATTGGTACTACTAATTCCAGCTGATTTCTTTCATTTATTTGAGCTTACTAGTACAGTCATTTAAAACCTCTGATGCTCATTTTAACAGCTGCAAAGTAATACCAATAATAACATTCTTTATTACTTTATTAAGATTTGGTTGACATACAAAATCTCTTCATATCTAATGTATACAATGAGTTTAGAGGTAAGAATATAGTCATGAAACCATCAGCACAATCTATGCCATAGATACATCCATCACCTCTAAAGGTTTCCTCCCTCCTTTCTTCCCTTCCTTCCTTCCTTTCTTTCTTTTTGGCAATAATAATAATTAACATAAGATCTATCTTTGCAGTAAATTAAAAAATATACAATATAATATTGTTACTATAGGCACTATGTTATACACCAGGCCTCTATGATTTATCAATCTTGCATGATGAAAATTTTATGCCCTGTAACCAGTGTCTTCTCATTTTTGGATGGCTTATTATATGCCAGGAAAATCCAAATATAATTTTACTTTCTTATTTATTTTAGTATTTAAAACATACCTTTAGCTCCTATCAGCAATAATGTGGGTAAAAATACTATTCTGGTTTGATAGCTGAAGAGACTGAGGCAAACAGATTGAGTAACCCAACTAGTAAGTGGAAGAGTAGGAGGTGAACCCGCAGTCTAACTCTTAATTGCAAGACTAGTATGATTTTGAGTTGGTAACGACACTGTGAAAACTCTTGCAATTCTTGTTTTTTCTTTCATTGGCTCCTTCAGCTAACTCATTCATGAATTTACTATAGTTTAAGATAGAAATCTATGATGTATCAGATCACAAAGGACGATCATTCATTCCTTCAGTTAAAACTTACTGGGCACCCATAGCACTCCAGATCCCCTGTTAGGAAGTAAAAGAATCCTCAGAGAAGGAGGCAGAAAGTCACGTATCCTCTGAACACCAGTGGAGGTCATACAGCATAATAGTTAAAAGTCAGTTAATCGTTCTGTTATTGTGTGTTTTGTGACTATGGAAAAGTTATTACTTACTATGCTTCTGTTTTTCTTATATGCAAAACATAGCTGATAATGGTATGTATTTCATAAGAGATTTGTGGAATTTAAATAAATTAGTAGAGTTAATCAACACATAAAGCTTTTAATAAGTACACGTGAATGTTAATTGGGGAAAAATAGTTACAATCCAGAGACTAAAAAATCATGATTACTGTTCTGCTGTTCCAGAAAAGTTGATGGAAACAGTAAAAATCATGATTACTGTTCTGCTATGCCTTTTCTGGAATAGCAGAACAGTAATCTCTAACACAACTTATAAGTCCAGTGAGTTTTTTGTAGTGCACATTGGCTTAGATTAATTAAGGTAGAGAAATAGATTGGACACTTTACAAAGACTTTATATGATTATAGACCCATCTTTTGTGAAATTCAAATACTAACATAGGGGAGAGATCTTAAACACATATTGTTTCATTTGCATTAGATTATTTAATCACAACTCTGGAAGATACTAGGAAAGATTGGCAGAGAATGTTGTATAAGCATTTATTAGTAGAGCCTGATGCAGGATAGGGGGTTAGGAGGACCCTCCTAACTCCATAGGGCAGTGATGTTTAAATGAGAGATGATAGATAAGTAGGAAAAAGCATGGAGAAAAGCCTTCAGGTCATGGGAAATAGCACCGTGAAGGCCTTAAAGTAGAAATGAACCTTGTAAAGGAACTGAAAGGCCTTTATAATTGAAACAGAAAAAAGCAGGAGGGGAATGTCTCAACAGAGTTAAAAAGGAAGGCAGGAGTCATAGCACACAGGGTCCTAAAAAGTATGAAAGTTTGGATTTTATTATGGTGGAAATGGAAATAATGTGATAAAGTTTTACTTACTATTACCGTAATGTGAAAATGGATTCGAGAATGCTGAGAATGTGGGGTAATCAGTTAAGATGCTGTTGAAATGTTGATATCTAAAGAATGTGGAACTGGAAAGAAGTCAATGAAATAGAAAGATATTCAGGTGGGGGAACTGAAAGGATATAATATTTGTGCAAATAAAGTTCCTGAGTCTACTACTTACCTTTTTTTGTTGTTGTTGTTGCAGTTTTTGGTCGGGGCCGGGTTTGAACCTGCCACCTCCGGCATATGGGGCCGGCGCCCTACTCCTTTGAGCCACAGGCACCACCCAAATCTACTACTTACTTATTGAGGTCTCTCCTTTTTTCCTCTGGTCATTTCTAATTTATCCTTCAGATCTCTATCTAAACTAATCTTCTGTACTATTTTAGGTCTCCTCCTTTAAATTGGTTTCTATTCCTAGCACCCTAAACCTCTTCTCTGAGCGAGGTTATGTGTGTACATTAACACATGCAATTATTTGTTCAGCCTGTTGTCCCAACACTGTGAGAGCAGAAGGAGGGTTTATCCTGCTCTTTGTTGTGGCTCAGCCCTTCCTTCAGTGTGATCATGTCTCTCAAGGATGAGTTCACATTAACCAAGAGGATAATATAGAGATGTGATGTTATTTATTTAGGATGAAAAACAGAAGTATTGCAAAAACTATTAGGCAAAAGCTATCTTAACTTCACTAACACATTCTCCCTGCTGAAAAACACATAATTATTGCTGTGTAAAGAAGGAGCAAGTGGCAAATGACTTAATTATATGATTGAAAGTGTTCATGTTTTAGGTTCAGATGGATAAATATCAATCTCCAAAAATCCAGTGTGTCAGCGTCTTAATCCCTGGTGCTCGGTGGGCTGCCTGTGTCTTCTTGGGAGGGTGTGCCGGGGGCACCTTTGTGTCTCTTTCTTTGCTTTCATCTCTTCTTTCAGTTGGTGACATTGTGAATGTGAGGAGCCTATTTGTTTATAATTGTGTTTTTTTCATTATGGATTGGAAACTTGGGTCACCAATAATTTTATGACATGGAAAGTTTCATAATCTCTCTGACTCTCACGTATTTTATACACTAAAGGCGCATAAAGATACTAACTTACAGCCTTTGTGAATATTAAATAATGTTTATGGAGATTCTAATAAGTTTGTGGCATATAGGATATGTTCAGTAAATGGTAACTATTTTTAATATCCTGTATTTGTAATCAGGTTAAGTCAGTCAAATCTTAAATTTCTGAGAATCAGTAGCTTTTATAAAGGTATATTTTTAAATTTTCCTCATCTGATGTCTTGTGACTGACTGATTTACTGATTAATTCCAAGAAACCAGACATCATTTTTTCATTTCCAAGAAACAAAAGGACTTTTCCATGAATACTCTCCTCTTATTCTTGCACGTGGATTTATGCACACTCACATACACACAAAACTCATGCACACAAACACAGACACAACAAGCAACCAGTAACAAAATTCCTCAGAAGCTCTAAATTCTCAACAGGCCTGGTATTTCTGTACATAAAGTTAAAAAATAATTTAAAAAATTAAAACCCTAAGGTAGGTAAAAGAAGTTTAATAAAGTCTTAATTATACATGAGGAAGTTTTTGATGTTTTTAAAATACCTCATATTTAATTTATTTCACTATCTAATATTCAATATATCTAATATGTATGGTATATATGTGTAAAGCTTTTGAATGCTTTATTTTTATGATGTTCTAAACATACATGCTTATTCTGCCCATTAAATAATCCAGTACTGATTTTAGACAAAATAAAATATATTCATAGGGTTTTCTCTGGCAATTAAATGAACTACCCTATAAGGAAAGTGTCTAGTAGACTCACAGACACTTAGTAGGGGCTCAGTGAATAAAAAAACTTGTCATCCCCTTAGTTTCTCAGGTAATAGAGACAGCATGGTCATTGGGGGATAATCTGGGTCTGCATCAGGACACTTATGTCTAAATTCTGAATCCAAATAATTCCTCTGTGCATACTAGCAAGTGTCTTAACTCGAAGAGTTTCAGTTTCTTCATTACAAAATGTTGGGTATGATACCAGATGGCCCGAAGTCATTCCACTTTTAAGGCCAGTACATTAGTGTCTAGGACGTCATCGTGTCCTCAGACTCCAGAACCCTCAGAGCTCCTGGCACTTTCGCTTTCTGTTGAAGTTCTTTTCTGACAAATGAAAAATTGGTAAGTCCTTAGGGTAGTTCTTGTTTAATAAGCATAAACATTGTAAAACTGTTCTTTGTCCAGATGTATGGGAGTTTTCACTCTATTTAACAAATGGGATATTTAAAACTTGAACTAATCAAATAGTTTTCTTAATGGCATTCATTTAGACAGACAAGGAGGTGGTTTTGAATCCAAGTCTGACTGGGGGTGACAAATTGTCCACATTTGACAAAATTGAGGGGCCTCCCCCAGTGCAGGACCTTCAGTATTAGCACCAGGACAGTTCTGGGAAAACCAGGATGATCACCCTGTATGCCAACCTAAGTAATCGGCTTTTGTTGGTTATGCCATTTTATATCTTGAAATCCATGTGAGTTGTGGCATAGTTAGTGGAGAGCCCTAATCTGAAAATCAGTGAGAATCAGTGGGTCTGGGATCCAATCTACCTCTGTTGTTGACTTACTGGGCTTCAATTCCATTATTAAAAACAATAAATTAAAAGTTTTAATATATTGCTTACTCCAGGACAACCCAGTTTTACTCTTAATTTCTTTGAAACCTCTAAGGGCACAGAGTAGCTATCCTCTGAAGATTTCTCACACTCCCTGCTGCCCAGCTACCTCTTCAGGGGACTCTAAAGATGGAGCTTTATAGAGTTCAGAGCAGAGAGTGGATGGAGGCTGGCAGCGAAACCGAGTGCAGAGTGTGGGTGCCCATGGCATTTCTCCCCTTGGTGGACTTTTCACCTACCTCTTCCCCCATCCTCCAAAGCTACCCTGCGGAGGTAAGTGGGGATCTTAGTTCTTCCCACACAAGGGCCCTCAGAAACCTCATTCATTGCTTCAAACTCCTAAAGCAATTAGGGCACAAACTTTTGAGGAAAGAGAGGTCATTTGTGATGTAATTTTAGAGACTTTTTTCCCCTACACCCCACTTCTTTTCTCATACTCATGCTCCCCATCTATAACTGTTGGTGTCTGAAATGCCACTATCCTGTCCTCAGTGGTACTCTGTGGTTCCTAGCACACAGAGACCGGGCTCGGAGGGTGCCTCAGATGCTCTTGTCTGGTGTGGATGCTTCAGTGTGATTCAGTGAATACAAAGCTAGGACAAAAGAAGAGAACGCTCAATTGTGAGAAAGAAAATGTGGAGACAGTTTTGGGATAGGACCAGAACTCTCAGGCCCTAAATATTCCTAATCATCACAGCTTTCTTGTTTACATTTGTTCAGTACATGCATTGAAACTGGGATCTGAATAAACATTAACGATGTTTACATTCCTTTTCTTTTCTATATATGTGAAAATAAGATATGAAGAAAGTAACTGAATTCACAGCTGGTGTGTGGCAAAGCAGTGATTAAATCTGAGCTATTAGGTGCAAAGGGGAGTTGTTTTAATTATCTGAATTATTTTATACTTAAAAATGTAGCTCTTGTTTTAGTACCTTTTTCCTAGGATAGTTAATTTATCTAGTCAATATTTTAAAAATCAAAAATCAGAACTAGTAATCTCTGAGTCCTGGTCTAGGGCTCTGTATGCTCAGTTTCTTGCTCAAGCATTGAGGATAAAATGAGAGGAACAAAGAAAATCATGAGAGCTTAAAACTTATTGGGGGAGAAACATCCTAATCAAATAATCAAACAAATACATTATAATCCATCATAATCTAAAGTGTGATAAGAAGAGCACAAAGGAAATATGCATGAGGTTTTACAAAGGAAATGTGCATGAGACAGTACAATAGGGAACATCGGGAACAGAGAGGTGATGAAAGAATGATTAGAATCATTGGAAGATGATAAATTCCCAGATAATACCACTGCTTCTGCATGTCTTGGTAAGGCTTCAATTGTTATTTAAATTCTTATTTCAAAAGGTAACAGTCACTGTTTGGAGATTTTCAGTCTGAGTGTAATGTCTTTTTTTTAAATATAATAAATACATAATTTGGCTGGTTCATGGAGAATGGATTAGAGACAAACATGAGTAAGCTGGGCAATCAGTCCGGAAGGGACTGGAGAGATCCTGGATACAGATGCTGAGCTGCAGGCTGCAGCTGGAAGTGAGAGAGAGAGGAGAAACCAGGGTTGAGAGTATAATGAACAGGTGACAGCAGATTAATAGACTCACAAATGGGACAGGATAAGCGACATCAAGGATGATTCCCAGATTTTTTCTGGCATGAACACCTGCATAGATAATAAGATGATGATTATGAAGATCAGGCCTGGTAATTGACAAAGAGTTCAACTGTGCATACCAGGAATTGAGATACCAGGAATTGGATGAGGAATTAAACATGAACCATAGCAAGAAAGGAAGCCTGAGCAGGAGACATACATATGGGAGATGTGAAATGCGGAGGACATTGTGAGTAGAATGTAAGTTTGAGAATATAAGGCATTAAAAAGAGCAGAGAAGTGCTCCTTTAGATGATTACTAAAAGGAAATGAGGGAGCAATAAAGATATTTACTGTTCTTGTTTGTTTGCTTTCTATGATAGTAATTCCTGAAATTGATCCTCAGACAGGAGGAAGTGTTGGAGAAAGGGACATATTTGAATGCTGGTAGGAGCGATCTAATCCCCTGATTCTCAAACTTGGCTGTCTATTAGAAATGCCTGGAAATTCAAACAAATGCTGACTCTTGAGTTTCACCTGCAGAAATTTCTATTTAATTGGTATAGTTTCATCTGAGCAAAGAAATTTTTAAAAGTTCTTCAAGGGAAGAAAGGGGAGGCAGGTTAGAATATGAACCAAAAGTGTCAACACTTGCACAAGAGGGAGTAAATCAGTAGGCAGAGATTAAGGAGAAACTTCACAGAGGACATACCGTACCTCACTCATTGAATAATCTTATGGCTAAAAACTGGTAGACAGAAAAGGAAAAACCATTTTCCCTCATGAGTGAAAAATTTGAACCTATATAAAAAATGCAAACCCAGAAAGAACTGGGGATAATGTCCAAAAATGAGTCGACAGGTTTCTAGGGGAAAGGATCTGGAGACCATGACAAGACTATAAATGGTTTGAAATATCACCAGCTTTTTTCCAACTTTTCATGGTCTTTGGTATTGGAATCTCCCTTCTATCCTAAGAGACCATCTACTTCTGGTCTTCACTTCTTTCCCTGTCTGACCTTGATTCACTCTGGTTGCATTTCCCCAAAGGTCACTCAGAAACCCCAATGGGGAGGTTTGGGACCAACATCTCAAGTGCCACCAGCTTCACATTAACAGGGTTTCCAGAGATGAAGGGCCTGGAGCACTGGCTGGCTGCCGTCCTCCTGCTGCTTTATGTTATCTCCATCCTTGGCAACACGCTCATCCTCTTCATCATAAAGGAAGAGCAGAGCTTGCACCAGCCAATGTACTATTTCCTGTCTCTTCTGTCTGTTAATGACCTGGGTGTATCCTTTTCTACCTTGCCTACTGTCCTGGCTGCTGTGTATTTTCAAGCCCCAGCAGTTGCTCTTGATGTCTGCTTGGTCCAGATGTTCTTCATCCACTTCTTCTCCTGGATGGAGTCTGGGATCCTGCTGGCCATGAGTTTTGACCGCTATGTGGCTATCCGCAACCCCTTGCGCTATTTCACAGTGCTCACTGACACCCATGTGGCCCATATTAGCACATCCATCATCATTCGCAGCTTCTGCATGATCTTCCCACTTCCTGTCCTCCTGAAGAGGCTGCCTTTCTGCAAGGCCAATGTCCTGACCCATTCCTACTGCCTGCACCCTGACCTGATCCGTCTGCCCTGTGGAGACACAACCATCAACAGCATGTATGGCCTGTTCATTGTCATCTCTGCCTTTGGAGTAGATTCAGTGCTGATCCTCCTCTCCTATGTGCTGATTCTGCACTCTGTGCTGGCGATTGCCTCCCAGGAGGAGAGGCTTAAGACACTCAACACGTGTGTGTCACATATCTGTGCTGTGCTTATTTTCTATGTGCCCATGGTTAGTGTGTCGATGGTCCATCGATTTGGAAAGCATGCCCCTGAGTATGTGCACAAGTTTATATCCCTGGTCTATCTCTTAGTGCCTCCAATGCTCAACCCCATTATCTATTCTATCAAGATGAAGGAGATTCGCAGGAGGCTACACAAGATTTTAGTGGGACCTAAGCTCTGATTAGGGAATAGCCTTCTGGAAAGCCAAGTGCCTTATGAGTTTTTTTTGCAGATGTTTTTAGGCTTACCAGGCTATGCCCTGGAGCCTTTCAATCTTCTTCTAGATGGGAACCTACAATTGGATACCTTCACAAGCTATGTGGAATTGATTGGCTACAACCTACAACTCAAAATATCATGCTGTAGGACATTGTAATTAATCATGTACAAGTTTGTCACAAATGACTTCTCTCAGCCTGTACATGGAAGAAGGTCTTGAATCAGATCCTTTTTGTCCCAATGTAGTAATAACATCTATGCTTTGAAGTAAATGTCATAAAACAAATAGACAAAAACTTATGTATTAATTAGTTATATTTTGTTATAATTAGGGATTATGTTACTTGACAGCATAAATATCATCTACGGATTTTTTAAAGAGAAATTTTGAATATCCTTAACCTTTAAAAATAGAGGGGGAGCATCAAGATTATATAAGCAGCCTGCTCGTGCCATTCTCTAGGATGGATCAAAAACTGCAAGTGGAGGGCCGCGTACAGATGGACTCTTTTGGAGAAAGCACTGTAAGTCATCGGGGAACTGACAAGAGACGCTCAGAGTGAAGGAGACGGGATGGGAAGCTCCACTTGCTAAGAGTGGAAGGCACCTGTGGGAAACACCTACACATGGGGAAAGGGGTAAGGAGAACACCCCAGTGCCCTGTACTCTTTGTGCAGACACTGTAACTCAAGCTAGGGGAGGAGCCCCTTGTCACTGCCACAAGCCTCTTGACTGACAAGACAGCTGGGTGGAGACTGTACAGTAAAGCTGCATTGGAGACTGGGTTCAACAGCTTTCCACTATCCTTGTGTGAGGAGAGAGCCTGAGTCGTCCAGCAGCCCAACCCTCACAGCCCTGTACACTAGGCAGTAGAGCAAGATCCTTGGCACCTAGTGCTTTTGTAACAAGGCCCACAAACCTGCAAGCCCATGCATTGTATTGGGCCACAGTCAATGTCCTTCATGTATACCCAAGCAGATTGACACACTATGTGTCAGGCCATATGTTTTGGGTGAATGATGGGATCACACCTATGGTGCATATTGCAAGGGGACATGTCAGGTCTACTAAGTGTAGAGTATAAGTATCTTAACATAATAATTAAGTAAACAAGATGAGGTATAGTTTACCCAGTGTGATGTAAGCATTCCTAATTCTGTATGAAATCAGCATATGGTATCCTCAAAATGCATTAATGTATACATAATCTATGTGTTTATGATTTAATAAAAAAATTCAAAAAAAATTTTGAAAGGCATATGAGTCTACACTGTACAGTCATGAACAGAAATGAAGGAAAAACATCAAAAACCGATGGTCCCTTTTTGGGGGCAGGATACAATGATAAGAGGGACTTTACCTTACAAATGCAATCAGTGTAACCTGGCTCTAACTTTTTCTTATGGCACCTGGTTCACAAGGGGAAAAGAAATCTCAAAATTCTTTTTTCTTTAGCCCCTGAAAATCAATAGCTCCACAAGTGAGGATGTAGAAAGGAAAAAGGTAAATCAGGTGGAAAAGAACAAGAGGCTCTTTTGGCAGCTTGTATTCCATTGATCCTTGTCCTTTCTCCTGTTAAACCAACAATTTTCAAAGTTAGGCCTTTGTCAAAGGGTGTCTCACTCACTCTCTCTTAGGTGGAAATCAGTGATTGTTTACTTTCATTTACTAGCTTTCCTTAAGCTATGGCTTTGCATTCATTTGAAACTGAAGCATCAAGGCACTAAACCTATTATTTTTATATGATGTTGAAATAGAAGCTTCTTATGTGAATCAGAGAAGTTATTTACGCTGATGGAAGACCATATTGCACTGTAGATTACTAAATATCCTATTATCTGAAATCATACTGAGTTATACTATTCAATGACTCCCCTAAAAATAATCTATTTAGTGGACTACGACACGTATACTGAGCCTTTTATTGCAGTTATAGATTTTTTTGAAAATCTGGATCACAAATACTTTCATTATCTCTATTTGTAAATGATTCCTTCTTTCTGCCATGGTCATTGCCTGATAGCATTTTAACAGACCTTGTACAAAGAGGAAAACTCTAGATAATGATATGCTTTGTTTCCATGTGTTCTCCAGACAAGTTTCCCTGATGATTTAGGTTAGACTTGATAGATCTGTTTTTTTGTTTGTTTGTTTGTATAGAAATAAACCTAAACTTAGCCTGAGGTCACTGAAATTAGGCCAAAGAAATTCTTATTGCATCCTTATTGCACACTGACAGAACATAAATCTCAGAGCAAGTTTGCAAGAGTTATTTGTTAGTATCTACATCATAAGTGTTCTAATCTGTCCATCCTCATTTCTTTTGGAGGTGGAAAACCTAGAAGGATGTAATTTCGAACACAGCTAAACATGTCATTGTGTGGGAGAAAGTTAAAATCCCAAGAAGGAAACAGGAGAATTCATGCTCCTAGCATAATTCCCCCTCTCTGTAAAATGTCTGTAACTCAGATATCACAGATATTGACCATTGTTTTCCTTGAGAGAGGATTGAGTAGTGGTCAGATTAAAGAAAAGAAAGGAATCTAGAAATGCTATCAGCTTTCCTGGGTTATATTTGTTCATATATTTTGTAGTGAATTCTGGGGCACATTGGATTTCACTTTTTGAAGTTAAAGAAATGTGTGTATGTTGGGGAGAGCAAAGATGGCCACAATGGTGGTAAGAGGTGCCAATGAGACAGAGAAGCTGTATATGTGGTGGCTAGGTGCACACAGGGGAGACATCTGGACCACACATTATTTACGTTAACCTGTACAATTAGCTTATTTCCTGTGCCTTGTAGGATTGTTATGAATATTAAGTAATCTTCCTCTGTAAAACTTGTCTAATCACTCAGTCGCACCCAATGCTTGTCTATGAATTCTGTTGGTGTTTACTCAACATACTATGCATTTCAAACTCCTGGTTTTGTGTTATTACTATCTCCACTTCCTGGCCTTTTACTTATCCCCCATTACATATATATATTTTCTAATTATTGATGATGATAATGATGCTATTGCAGAGGGACTATGGCCATAATAAACATCAGATCCTAAAACCAAACTCAAAGTCATATTTTGAGGTGGAGAAACATGTGGACAATGGCTTGGTCTTGGCAAGGATCTCCTTGGTCTTGGCACTGTAAATGAGAGGGTTGAGTACAGGAGGCACAAAGAGGTAGACATTAGACATGAGGACATGGATGTAGCGTGGGGCATGCTTCCCAAAACGGTGCACCGTGGAGACCCCAATCATTGGTACATAAAATGCAAGTACAGCCAGGATATGTGACACACATGTGTTGAGAGCTTTGCGGCGTTCCTCACGGGAAGCAATGGCCATGACAGAGTGCAGAATCAACACATAGGAGAGGAAAATAAAGAACAAGTCCATGCCAAAGGTGGATACAAGCCCAATGAGTCCATAGATGCTGTTGATAGTAATATCGGAACAAGCAAGCTTCATCATGTCCGGGTATAGGCAATAGGAGTGGGAAAGAACATTGGATCTGCAGATAGGCAGCCTTTTGATAAGGAAAGGAAGAGGGAAGAGGGTGATGAAGCTCCGGGCAGTCACAGCTAAACACATTCCAGCAATGACTTTGATGGTGAGCACAGTGGCATAGCGCAAGGGATCACAAATAGCCACATAGTGGTCAAAACTCATGGCCAGCAAAATACCAGACTCCATCATGGAGAAGGAGTGAATGAGAAACATCTGGATTAGGCAGGCATCAAAGGCAATAGTTTGGGCATCGAGGCAGAAGGTTCTGAAAACAGTGGACAGTGTGGCCATGGACATGGCCACATCACTGAAGGACAGCATGGACAGGAAGTAGTACATGGGCTCATGGAGTCTGGGTTCCACCCACACAGCCTGCAGGATCACTGTGTTTCCTCCAAGAGCCACAGCATACATCACACAGAGAGGGCCTGCCAGCCAGGAGTGAGAGCTCTCCAGACCAGGGATACCAATCAGCAGGAAAAAAGCAGGGTGAGTGACATTGAACAATCCCATGGCAGGAATAACTCTGGGGCTTCTCAGGGCCAGAGCTTCTGATGTGGAGAATGGTTCTGATGTGGAGGGTAATAAATAAAAGGAAGTGCGACACAGCAATAATGTCTACACAGTTGGAAACTGATGCACTCATGAAATCACAGGTTTGGGGAGGATGCTACCAAATGTTTCTTCATATTTTCTGATCAGGAGGTTACAGGCTGAATTTTCCCTCTATTTTATGAAAAAAGGGAAGACATTGATGAATACTTTCATAATATCAATTGGGTAGAAGAAAAGTGTTTAAACACTGTAATCTACAACTTTCATGTATGTTATAAGCATCATTCAATAGAAATATGTTAACTATAATTCCTAGGTAGTCATGACTGGAGATAATCAGAAGTTTGAATCCCAAATAGTTTTTGGAAGCTCTTCAATATTTTCCAGAGAATGTTTTTCTGTTTCTTTCTTTCTTTTTTTTTTTTTTTATTACATTACAGCTATGTACAATAAAGCAATCATTACCAAAAAAATCAGTAGAATGTGCTGGTTTTATATAGAATTTGAATAATATTTTCATCAAACTGGTTAACATAGCCTTCATGGCATTTTCTTAGTTATTGTGTTCAGAAATTTATATTCTACATTTAGAGAATGTTTTTCAATTTTGTGTTGTTAGTTAATGAGAGAACTTCCCAGAGCTATTACATGGCTGAAGACGGAAAGGGGCCGGGAGTGTGGAATCAGTTGCTTCACAGGTTTTCATTGGCAGAGTTTCTGTACACACATATATGTACATATATATACATATACACACACATATGTACATATATATATATTTTTGCAAAGACACAAAGTTATTTGTTTTTGGAAAATTGAGCATAGAAATTTAGTAAAAGGAATATTTATTGTTCTATGTATAACATAGGCACCTTAGCCTTCAGTCTGTGGGAGAACATTGTTCCAAATAACCCTTTCACAACTTTATGGAGTCTTATGTACTCTCAAATTCTCATTAGTCGTATAGAAATATCCATGTACCTTCATAGCAGCTTTATACTGGATCTCACTCAGGCTCCAACAAATTACTCACCTACAACACTCTCCATCTCTCATATTTTTGCTCCTTATTTAGAGAAACATTTATACGCTTCTTCTTGACCTTTGTGCTCTTTATCACACACTTGTCTTATCTGCTCAGACTCAGTCTGCACTGACCCGTGCAGCATTTACATATGAACACACTGTCAGCTGTACACACTGGATTCATATATTCACATAACATTTTTATTTATGTGCTTGCAGACTTCTCACTGTTATTAATCAACTCTCCCACTAAGATACCCGTCTAAACCCTCGTATATCATATTTAATCATGATTATTTTTACACTAGCAGTCACATATTAATTCCTACAACCATATCCCTTGAGAGTTATTAAAGTGTATATTCTCCTATATTCAGATGCTTGGGAAATGCTTTCATGTGTACTGCTCCATGGTAAATACGGATAGAGAAGGCTGGAGGGCTTTTCATCTGGCAGACTTGTTTTAGGCTTATAGGGCATCTCTCTTTGGAAGGACTCTAGAAATGCATACCATTGTTTTCTTTTTCCTTCCTCTCCAGTCTTTAACAAAGCAAAGTCAGACAATGCTCTCAGAACTCTTTCTGTCACCTACTGTGGATATTGCAAGGGTACATGTCAAATATATGAAGAGTAGTGTATAAGTGTCTAAACACAACAATTAAATAAGTGGGATGAATGCTATGTTAACCAGTTTGATGTAAACATTCCAAATTGTATATGTAATCAGCACATTGTACCCCATAGATGTGGTAATGTACATAGTTATGATCTAATAAAAAAAAAAGCTGGAAAAAAAGAAGAATGGAGGAGGAGAGGAAGTCCTAGCTGTCTAAAGTGGCAGAGATGCTGGAATGGTGTGCAATGTAGCATTATCTCTCTAGGAAGAAGGTTTTGGAATTTTCCCCAGCAATACAAGACTCAGATGCACTATGTTTTCCAGCAAATTATTCCTCTGATTACATCCATTCCTGAACATATGCAATGCGCTTGGTACCCTGCAAAAAACTTTGCTTCCATTTCCTCATTTAATCTTTGATAGATATGGATACTCAGGTCCAGTGAGATTAACTTGTCTTGTAGTTCACAGTTAGAAGGCAATAAAATTGAAAACCAAGAAGACTTAGGAGACTCTATTCTCTTACCAAGGTTATTGAGGCATCATTAACACAATGGAGAGAAAGCTGAAAAGAAAAATAGAGGTGTGCATTTCTGAATGACGATTTCTCAGTTACCCTCTGACATGGAGCCAATGACTAAAGACAGCAGCATATAAAGGAAATGAATGAAAAAGTACCTGTTTCTAAGGCCAGTCTCAATTTCTTCAGCTGCTAGAACCCAGAAAAATTGTATTATGGAAACTATAGAAGAATCAGAGTCATTTCAGAGAAAGGCTCCTGGGTGGAGTGTCACAAGTCTTGGCATTTAACCCTGTATCTAGCAGGTAATGATTCTGTAAGCTTGGGGAAAAAAAAAAAAACCATTTCTCTTTCTAGAACTGTGTCTTCTTTAAGGATACTTTTTGTTTGTTTCTTTTTAATAAATTTTTTAGGGTCCTTTAGGACTTGGAGGTTCTTTTATTGACTTTTATTTTTTAATTTCTGGTTAAGTAATGAATGCCTGTGAGAGTTTGTGAGGGTCCTGATAGGTCACAAAAAGGAAGTAGAGAGGGACGGGAGGGACGTATAGAGAAGCTTTCTAAAGACCGTACCTTTCGGCTCGGCGCCTGTGGCTCAACAGGCTAAGGCGCCAACCACGTACACCTGAGCTGGCGAGTTCGAATCCAGCCCGGACCTGCCAAACAACAATGATGGCTGCAACCAAAAAATGGCCGGGCATTGTGGAGGGCGCCTGTAGTCCCAGCTACTTGGAAGGTGGAGGCCAGGAAACTCGCTTGAGCCCAGAATTGGAGGTTGCTGT
>CAUYRH010027450.1:0-46629 GCA_963574655.1 Perodicticus potto | reverse complement strand
AAATTTGCCTCATATTAGGGATGTATACATTGGATACTTTTTCTTCCATTCTAGAGATACTTTGCTAAGGAGAACCTGATCCAGCTCCATCCATGTAACTATGAAAGAAGAAAAGTCACCATCTTTCTTTAAGGCTGCATAGTATTCCATGGTATACATGTACCACAGTTTATTAATCCATTCGTGTGTCGATGGGCTCTTGGGCTTCTTCCATGACTTAGCAATTATGAATTGGGCTGCAATAAACAATCTGGTAAGATATCTTTGTTGTAATGTGTTTTTAGGTCATCTGGGTATATACCAAGTAAAGGAATTATAGGGTCAAATGGCAAGTCTATTTTTAGATCTCTGAGTATTCTCCAAACGTCTTTCCAAAACGGATGAATTAGTTTGCATTCCCACCAGCAATGTAGAAGTGTTCCCTTTTCTCCACATTCACGTCACTTTCTTTTAAGCTGGTATGCTAGTTTCTCCCAGCCCCTACTCTCTGTGGACAGAGCACAGCTCTAGATAACATTATCAACCCTGTGCTCGGCACAGGCTTTGGTGCCTCAATTTCCTCACATATAAAATGGGGAACTACTACCTGGTATGAGGGATTGATGTGCACAGTAAATGAGTTAATCCTGTCAAAGAAATTAACATGGCCTTGACACACAGTATGTGTTTGATAAACGTTAGGTATTAGAAGAAAGAGGACGCAATGGAGGAAGGAAAGAAGTCACAGAGGATGGATGAGGAGGTGGTGTCATTACTAGTGGCAGTAGTAGTTCTATTAATAATCTCTTGGTTCCCTCAGAAGCCCAGTGAGGCTTGGCTCGTAGCAAAGGAGGCAGCAGAGGAAACAAATTGGACCCAAGATTAAAGTTTTCCTATTGAATTTCTGAGATATATCAAGAATGTTATTCAACCGAAAATAAGCCAACCAGTCTCTCTTCCAACCGTGCCTGTTGTCCAAGGCAAGGACAGAATGGCAGCAGAACCACATGTGGGCAGAGGCCAAGCTGTAGCTGCCAGGCCCATCACCCACTGTGGTGGGCAGAATAACGCACATGTCTTAATTCCAAGGAGGAGTTGCAGTTGATAACCATCTGACTTTGACACTGGAGATTAGCCTGGGTAATCCAGGAGGGCCCAGTGTAAGCACAAAGGCCCTTAAATGTGGACGAGAAAGCCCAAAGAGTTAATATCAAAATGACATATTGGACAAAGGACTGATCCATGATGGCTGGCTTTGATGACGAAGGAAGCCAGGACCAGAGGAATGTGGGCAGGCTCTAGAAGCTAAAAAAATCCAAGGAGAGCAAGGAAACGATTTGTCCCCTATCAGCTCCATAAGGAAACTCAGTTCTACCCACATCTGGATTTCACCCCAGGGAAACTCATTTTGTGCTTCTGACTTCCAGATCTATAAGATTATAAATTTGTGTTTCACATCCGCATGGATTTGTTACGGAAACCGACGCATCTATCAGTAATCAGACTGAACCAACACTAGGGCTGTGCTCCCTCAGTGAACCCCAGAGTGGCTTACCAGAGAATTACTCCATTCAGTAAGGAAATTGCCCGTTTTCCAAGGGGAGCAAAGTTCTTGACCAAGTGGACACTTGAGGAGGAAAGCTTGAAGACAGAAGAATGAGCATTTGACCCCTTTTCCTCTGGACTCCCAAGAGCTCTTTCCTCCCACCCTTTATAGAATACTCTGGTTTGTTTTGTTTTCTTTCATTTTTTGAGAGATTCCCCCCCTAGACATACTGGGAATCTGAGCAATGGGCATGTCCCTGGGGATGAGTCTGAGCTCTGCATATGTGGGCTCCAATTTCATAGAAAGATTTATAGAAAGGTTCATTATACTAATTTCAGAAAACATTTGAGGATATCCCATTAATGCCAAAACCTCATTTCAGATAGTAGATAGGAGACTATTTTACAAATTACCATGCGAATGTAGGTATTGTTGGCATTTTTCAAGGCTTAAGTATTACTAAGTGGTATTACTATGGTAATATTATCATAGAATGTGGGGGAATTACAGGATTATGTATTATATTAATTAGCAACAATTTATGCTTTCAGCAATACCCTTAATTACTAAAATCTCTGTCTTGGGAAAAAACAGCTAACACCAGGTAATAAAATAACTGTGTGGTGTGACCCCTTTTTCTGTATGCAGTAGTTCTGTTTTAGAGGCATGTCTATCTCATTTTATACCAGGATTCTATATAATTAATTGTGACTTTGACTTCAAGGGAACATTTTAGAATATTAACAGTAGGGTTATTCTTATGGAAAATTTAGCAGAAGGTGTTTACATAAAACCAAAGTGAACACTAATTCCTTTGTAATGAGCATTCATTCGGGAACCTCTTCCTTCCTTTCCTTCCCCCTCCCTCTTATCCCTACCCACACCTTACCCCCTGCTTCTACAAACTTTACAGTGACTATTAGAACACTTTTGAGCGGTTCATACACGGCACCATGGTAACACGTTAAGACAAGTCAAGTATGTACCTAGATAATACTCAGGAGACTCCTGCATGGAAAATAACTTTTATGTGGCCCAGTGGGGTGAAAGATTAAGGCAGCTCCAGCAGAAAGGGATCAGGCTAGAAGCTATGACTGCCCCAAGCCCTGCCCAGCCATTCTCAGACTGAAGGAAACTAATATCTTAGAATACTTCTACCCAGTGACACAGAGGATATGACATAACTTGGATGGAAAGATCTTGGATAAACAGTAAAAAGTAAGACAATGGGAAAGTAATACGGCATAATAGCAAACCCATGAGTTCTGGAGTCAAGTCTAAGCTCTTCCATTTCCAGCTCTGTGGACTTCGTCAAGTTACTTGATGACCTGTACCTCTGTTTTATTGTTTGATAAATGTTAACCTGAGTCACAGCCTACTTTATGGAGTTACTATGAGGGGTACAGGTATAAAATGCTTAGAAGGGTGCCTGGTGTACAGTGAACTCTGCATGAATAATATTTAAAGTCAAGAGGCCTGCTTTCAAGCCCGAACTCAAGCCATATGATCTTAAGCAAGCAGTTTTGCCTCTCTAGGCCACATTTTTATTATTTGTGAATAAACACATATTTGTGAAATGTTGGAATATCCCGCCATGCCTGTTCTTTTGGGAGAGTCATATCATGCATGTTGCTGTCACAACTGTCTCCATTTGCCCTGAAAAAGGTTCTGAAAAGTGTCCCAGTCTGGTGATAGTTGTCTGGTGATAGTTGCAAATGTCTTTAGCAATTTTTATGCCCAATAAACCTGGCAATCAGGAGGTTGTGGCTGCCCTGGGGGATAGCTATTTTGGGGAGTGATTGAAACAGAACCCCAAGCCCTGTGGACAGTCACAGAGCAAATGAGTAGGCTGAAGACCATGACCCTAGAGTCTAAGTCCAGACTGTCTCCATGGATTTAGGTGAGGACATTAAGAGGGGAAATGACGCACAAAATAGACTGGACTGTGGCTAAAGATAAATTTTACGCTTGTGCTAAGATAGAGATGTGAATGCGTTCATATGCTGAAAGCAAAGCACCACAACACAGCACGAGCTCAGACACAGGCAAGAAAATGGATGATTGATGGAGTGAGATGCCAGAGATTTGGGAAGGAGGGAAAGGGTCTCAGATCCTCTATCCAGGAATCAGAGAATTTTATAGTGGCAACTGGATGACTTAATTGAGCTCTCTGATTTCCGTGATGCCCATGAACTAGATAAGCACATGTTAAATTTTAGACTATCCCCAGTTGATTTCTGTGCTTACAGTTGGTGAAGAAATAAAAGCAAAATGATAGAGATTGATTTCATTCTGCTCAGCAGGCCTGGCCAGCACTGATAATGTACTTGAGACTTTAATTACTCTGGGAGACCTAGGCCAGATCTCCCCTGGAACCAACATCTGGGCAATCTCATGGGACTGTCACCCTTCAAAGAACTCAAGCCATCCCACCACCTCCAGAAAAATATACCCACCAAGCAGGTTTGTGATGCTTACAACTTTCTGAATGGATCACATTTTAAAAGAGTTTGGTTAACAGGAACTGCCATTTATATTCATTCCAAGGCTACTTACTCTTCTGACTGAAAGTCCCACAATGTCCCAATTTCTCCAGGGTCTCCACAAGTCACTCACTGTTCACCAGGGAGGGCCATGAATTACCTCACTCTGGCCACTACTGACTTAAAATTAGTAGCTGATCACTCTAATGTCTACTCACTATTATCTTTTCCTGACCTTTCTTATACCCGATCGTCTATATGGCCTGAGACAATAAGACATACATCCATTCATTGATGTACTCATTGATTTATTTACTCACAAAGTCCATGTCAGGCACTGAACTGTCCTCTAGGGACGAAAATGAAAATGACATGGAGTCTCCAAGTCCTGCTATGCTTAGTGTACAAATCCCTCCTCTGGCAGGGCTGGGCCAACCTACAGAACCACTGATAGTTCCCAACACACACTACACCTGTTCCCTGTCCTTCCTTCTCTGGCTTTAGTCCTTACTCCCCCAGCAATTTTATACTTCCTCCATATCAATTAGTTTGTTTTATGTTACAAATAATAGAAAAACAATATATGTAATTTAAATAGTGAATTTAAACTATGGGAAACTATGCTAACACAATGGGAAGCCCAGAGGAGGAGGAGGCTTCACAGTATCTGGAGTCCAGTGTCACCCGCTGTTGCTCTGCCAGCCAGTCAACTGTCTTCCTCTCTGTATTCAATTCATTTTCAGGCTCATGGGGCAAAATGACCATGAGGCTTTCCAGAGGATGAGAGAGAGTGGGAAGCAACTCCCCAAATTTTCTAACACACTCATCCTTCACTTTTCATTGACCTGAAATGTGCCATGACTCAATTGCTCCCGTGACCAGAGGACAGCCATGTATTGATTGATCACTTTAGACCTGGGCATCCTGTAGTAACTACCATGCTTTAGCAATGAGATGACCCTGACTGGGATTAGGCAAATCAGACCCCAGTCTGGAGTTGATGATGGGAGGGAGCAGTCCATAAGACCTCATCGCTGCCCTGTAAGAGGAGACACAGAAGGGGTGTCAGTTGATCCTTGGTGGGTGCCAGCACACAGTGTGGGAATAGGAATGCTTTCTATCACTCTGAATCACACATGGGTGGGAAACACCCATCTCTACAGGGTTCAAGCTCCAGCCACTGGACAGAGGGCCTCGGGCACTCGCTTGATCTCACTTCAGGAAAGTCTCCACTGCAACTCACTCTTCTCAAGGATATCTGAGAAATTTGTATAATCAATGCTAATGAGCAGACCCAGAGCATAGTTGAATTCTTCCTAAGCTGGTCTCTTTTTTGACTGGTGGATTGGCCCCTGGAGACAGAACGAAATGCTTTCCACAAGTCCTCAGTTGGAGAGCTTGTTTTTACTCTATATTATATACAATATTTCACAGGGCAAGGAGATAATTTCATAATCAGTCAGCATCCATTGTCTTACTTTCTTGTAAAGGTTAAAAGAAAGACTCCTCCTGGGAAAGCAACATTTTCTCGTTATGTGTGTGAAGCCGGGACTGTAGGATTTTCTTAAAACTTGTGAGCAGTCAGGTGGAAGGAAGCCTGTGAGTGTGCCTCCCAGCCTGACCTGTGCACTGGGAGAGGAAAGGGGCTCCCCAGCATGGAGAAGAGGCTTCCCAGTGGTGCCTCAGTGCCCTGGATCATCCTTTAAAGGGGTGGCATTTGCTCTGCCCTGAGAAGGAGCTTTCTGTGCAGAGAAGTCTTCAAGCAGTGGAGACACAGACTGTCAGATGAGGAGAGGCCTTTAACTTATTTCACCATCCTTCAAGTTAAGCGAAGTTAGGCAGCTCCTCCAGGAACACCTCCTAAAGGAGTAACATTGGAGGAGTCAAAGATGAAAAGAAGCTAGGAAGTGTCCAGCGGCATGATTTAGCAGAACCAGAATGCAGCTGTAGGCCAGTGCCAGGACAGACCTCCAAAACTTGGGGCTGGCACCGAGGGTGGATAATCATGTTCAAACAGCAGGTCCCTGAAGGCCATTCCAAAGGGAGTTGGAAATCTTAGATTCCATTCTGAGGCCAAATCTGAAATGAATGTGGGTAGCAGGAACCTGGGGATTTCTGCCAAGTGGCTTCTCTGCTGCCCCTGCAGGTTTTGTTGGCTGAATTTTGCCTGGATCAGCAGCTCTTGCACTGAGGTATTTTCAGGGCATTTTGCATTTGCAGTCCTGTAAGATTTCACCCAGAAAGGGGAGGAAAAAGGAGATTGTCCAAGTATTTGAGAGGTTATTCATGCCCCGTGCCTCCCTCCAGTCCTCCTCCTTCACGCACGCCCACACGTCCCCACATACTCATGCACATAATCTCACATACTCAGAGGCATACACTCAGGTTCACTCATCCACTCACACGTATATACTCAGCCTCTCTCACGCTCACCTCCTAACACGTGCATCTTCACACAAGCACACACACATTTATACACACTCACAGCACTCACATACTAATTAGTTGTGTTAGTTCTCTTGTTCCTAAGTCTGAGTTTATGTGTCACACTCCCAAATCCCCCAACCATTTTTTGTTTTTGTTTTTGAGACAAAGTCTATGTCACCCTCAGTAGAGTGCTGTGGCATCACAGCTCATATCAACCTCCAACTCTTGGGCTTAAGCAATTCTTTTGCCTCAGCCTCCCAAGTAGTTAGAACTACAGGTGCCCACCACAATGGGCATTGTATCTATGTTTTTGTTGTAGTTGTTGTTGTTTAGCTGGCCCGGGCTGAGTTCGAACCTGCCAAATTTGGTGTATGCGGCCGGCACCCTAACCACTGTGCTCCGAGTGCCGAGACCCCCTAACCATTCTTAACAAAAAGGATTTAAAAGATTGATGTTCTATAAAATGTCATGAAGGCTATGTTAAACAGTTTGATGAAAACATTTCAGATTGTATATGAAACCAGCACATTGTACCCCTTGATTGCACTAATGTACGCAGCTGTGATTTAATAAAAACAAATAAAATAAAGTAACATGATGAAATGTATAAAAAAAAAAGAATGATCTTCTCTAATTGCTATGTTGAAGAATGGTGGCTGTGGTCTTTGGGCTTGATATTTTTATCTCACTCATTTCAAGAATAATTTTAATCATCTAGTGTAAGTAGTCTGTTATATTGGGGTTATCAAGAATGAGGTACAAAAATAATTACTGAAGAACAAGAAATAGCTATACTACTCAAATACACGGAGGGCATGGCATCTGCTTTAAAACCAGCATTGAGGAGACCAAAGAAGGAGAGAGACTATTTCTTTTTTGTAAATATTGAATGCTTAGAAAGACATACAACTTGATTCAGAGGGCATTATAAACAGGGCTGGTGTTAAATGTTCCACAATTTCCCATTTCATCCACAGAATTAGCTGTTCTTGATTACTCTTATTCCACAAATGGAAAAAAAAATGAGACAAAAGGAATATGCTGAGATCCCAGGGCAGGCAGAAATGTCCGTCTTCTATAAACACAACTTTCCACTGAGAGAGAGAGCACTTCTGACTTTTTACAAGAGGAGAAATTTGGGCTGAGCCTTTAAGAGAAGAACTTGATTGTAGATTTGTAGAGGCCATGGGAAGTGTGGGAGCCAGGGCTCCAGGTCAGGATGGCAGAGCCACCTGCCCAGTGTAGGGTCTGGCGTGGACATGCAGAGAATGCTGGGAGATGAAGGAGATGTGCAGGCTGCCGAGCAGGCACTCGCTATGCCAGAGTTTATGCCTAGTTCAAGAAACTCCTCTGCAAATATGAGATCTAGTGTTTTTGTCTTGTTGATTGAAAATGTCTACAGCCAGGTTATCTGCTAGTGGAAAACCCCTGGAGGTGCCTTGCTCCCTTCCTCTCTGCTCTCAACAGCGTGTCCCTGATGCTTCCTAAAAATAGGAGGCCACTACTCATGCAGGAAGTGCTTGGGGCCCTGCCTTCCTCCCAGACCGTTCTCTGAACAGATATCACTCTGGACTTTATGTCCTCAGGGCAAATCTTCCTGCTTTCCCCTGGACCACTCTAACAACTTCCACCCTGCCCAGGGTCTTCACTCCCCCAGCCACACTCCCTACAAGAGCCAGTGGAGTGACTTTTCTGGAAAAGCACTTCTGACCACATCTTTTCCCAATGTATAGCTCTTTTAGTACTCAGTACTGGAAAAAAAATAACTAATAAATTCAACGTTTTCTGATAGAAGGCACAAACTCCAGCTGGAACACTTCATCAGGCTGGAAGTGCGGAGAATTTCAGTCAGGTTGACATGTTATATAAATAATAAAGCCTTCCTGAGAGCTCTCCAGGCAAAGGCTCCCACAAAGGGTGTTCAAGGCAGGGGCAATAGGTGGAAAGGGCTTGTGGCCGGAGCATCGACATTCAGGGACTTCTGTGCACTTAGATGCATTGGAACAGGGGGCTATGGGGAAGGGACAGGAATGGGATTGATGGGGAGGCAGGACCCCAGGCTCCCTATGATCCCAGGAGTCCAGGAGCACAGTGGCTGCACATCAGGCACAGGGGTGTGAGAGCCGCTGCTGCGGGGTGCACCTTTCCCTCTCAGGCATCCTGTCCCCGCTGCCTCCCAAGTCTGTCATTTGCAGAATCCGATTCTTGCCCTACTTCAACTCCATCAGTCCGCGCAGTGTCTCAATCTCACGTCCCTGGGCTTTTCTGTATGTGACTGGAAATTCCTCCTAGGCAGAGGTAGGGGGAAGGCTTTGAAGAAAGCTCCTTTTTTTTGAAGATGAGGGCATTCAGAGTGCAGAAAGGGGAATAAAGTTCTTTTTCTTGGTAGATCCAGGCAGGTGAAAAACATTCCTAAGAGCCTGAAGCAGAAGTGTCTGATTTACAGAGTAATGTCAGCACCCGTCATATGAGCCTCCCATGAAAAGAATTGTAAGGGAACTTGAGCTCCAAGGACAATTGTCCTGTAATGGGTTTCAGCACTCAACTCTGTGGGCTGGCAAGATCCAAAAGAAAAGATTAAACCCCAAGGGTATAGGAAAACAGTCTCCATCTATTTGTCAGAGAGGATAATCCTCCTTCCGCCTCCCATCCCCAACATGCACTGGCTCTCAAGAATCGCCTCCACCTAGGAGGGGCTTTTGTTCCTGCCCAGCCCAGCAACTATCCTGGCATTTTATTCTACTAAACTTCATTCCATTCGGTGGGTTTTCACAAAGCCCCTTCTCTGTGCAGACTCTATGCTAGGTACTGAGAATACAGGAATGGGTAAGACACCAGTTCTGGCCTCCAGGAGTTCAGACCTGAATTAAAACAGACAGAGATGTTTCTGGGTCATGGATGGATGGTTTAGTAAGAACTTTCAACTCCAGTGTGTGGGAAACAGCACCCCTCCTCTGCTTCAGGCCAGCACCAGCTGTGAATCCAAATTCAAAATCGCCTCCCCCAAGAACCCTATGTCCCCCTGGAACCCCACCTCTCCAGGGACCTCACCTCCCACGTCCCACAGGGAAGGAGAAATGGTTGAAAGGTGCTGGGAGGGAGACTCCAGGCTGTGAGGAGTTAGGGGGTGCATTTCAGGACATGAGGGTCCATTTTTTAGGCCACTGAAGTCTCCCCAAATCACAATTTAAAACTCTAAGATCTTTCAGCAACAACCTGGTAGTCCTAAAAAAGAGGGAAGTTCATTGCCATCACCTTACAAATGAGAAAACTGAGGCCTACAAAGAGAGGATGACTTGCCCAGGTTCACACAGCATGATACAAAAAGGAACCAGAGGGTGCTTGGAACCTGTCACCAGTTCTCCACCGAAGCCTGCCCCCGGCTCCCAGCAGTTGCCTCCTTAGCTGATGCCTGGAACCATCCTGAATGTCAAATTTTATCAACATTTGATTTTCTTCCGTTACACAAAAGGATGTCTTCTCCTAAATAAACAACTGGGTATATGAATCCAAGGGAAGGCAGCAGGTGGGTATGAAGAGACCCCTAGAAGTCAGCTGGGCCACCAGAACAGGGAAGGCCACTGTGGCTGAGGGACCCTGAGGCAGGAGGCAGGTCCTACTCCAGAAGCTTTGTCCTGAGTCAGAGGCTTCACCTTCCATGTGGGGTTGATGCCACAGGGTTGCCCCGACAATTATTTCAAGATGTAGTGGGCGAATTCCCTGGGACAGGCCCTGGAACACAATAGGCACACAGTATGTGGTCACAGAACTGGAGAGTCAGGATTCACAGGTGAGACATGGGAAGCTCAGCAAAGCCTGGCTCGCCGAAGGTCCCAAGGCTGGGCAAGGACAGACGCAGGCTTTCTGAGTGCAGGTCCGCCCTCTGCCGTTGCCTTTCCCAGACCCCACAGGCTCGGCCTTCCAGGCCGCCATGAAATTAGAAGTGACCAGCCTCAGCAGGGATCCTCTGTTCATTATCAGCTATGCTTCCAGCCTTGAAAGGAAACTCCCTCTTCAATGTTCATCAAAAAGAAAATTGCCAACACTTCCCGGCTCAGCAAGCAGCTTCTCAGAGCATCTGGCAAGGAGAGAAGAGGCCTGTTTGATTTCCATAAAGCCAAGAGGAGGCCCAGAGCCCAAAACTCGAGCATTTGCTTGTCTAGCCCACCTTGCGTCTCCGCTTTGCAGCTGTCTCGAGCACGTGGCAGCCTTCCCTCGCACTAAGCAGATCTTCATCTGTTCAGCACCTGGCAGACAGTGACTATGTGCTGCACACCAGACCAGGTGCAGGAGATATGAACGTGAACAACGGTAGGTCCCACCTAACCACCCTACAATGTAGCCTTGCCACCCACAGCAGGTTAGCAAATCTCTTGAGAACAGGAATTATGTCTCCTCCTTCCCTGGCAAGTCTTCAAGGCCAGGCACCATGTTGGCCACAGGGCAGTCTACTGGGCATTGGTGGCCAAGCTCCAGGCCACTCGGTTGCATTCCCAGGGTCCTCAATTTACAAATGAGCACAATTCTCCTCCCTTACTCTGCAGGACAGAATGCAGGACAGAGATGAGGGTTATGGCTGTGAACCAGCTGCATTCAAATGTAAACTGCAAGACCAAGCTGGAAATATCATCTGTCTTCTCCTTGCTAGGCTGCAAACTACTCTTCAGAATTTCTCCATGTTTTAATATTTAAAATAAAAAATTATATCAATCTCCTACATATTTTGGACAATCTTAGGCACATTTATACTCATTTTATTTAACCTTGAAAACCCCTCTGGTGAGATAAACAGAAATATTTTTATTTTGTAGATATGAAATAAAGGTTCAAAAAGATCAAGTGTCCTGCCCACCTTCAACCTTAGGAAGGAAGATGGAGACTCTGATCTAGGTTTTCATGCCTTGCTGTGATACTCACCACATTTCATTTGTGCAGCCTTCCTCTGCCAAATACTTATGCATATACGTACACAAATTAGCATGGTGTCTAACGATTCATGCTGAATCAATCCTACTCAAGGACTGAATAATGAAATTTAGCTTCCTGCCATGTTATCACCATCATGGCAAACCTACTCTGTGCACTGGTAATGGTAGAGCTGAGTCGTTAAGATCAGGATATAGAGGAAGCCTGTTTCTGTCCAACCTTGGCCAAATTGCCAAGCCCCCTATGCCTCAGTTTTCTGGTTAGTAAAATGGGACAATAGAAACTGTGGAAAAATTAAATCAAAAATATAGGCAAATCAAGAGAAACAGTGCTTCAGACAGGATATGACTCGTTATATATAAAATGTTATTACCATGCCCCACGGCCAGTGCCAGGCACTGCAGATGCATCGTAAATTCTACTTTTTGCAGCCACCCTGCAGAGTAGGTAACATCATGCTCATTTCTGAGATGAGGAATCTAACACTCCAAAGGTTTCAATCACGGGTCAACATTTACACAACTGCAAAAAGAGGCGGGGAATATTTTGGCCGATTCTGTGCTAAAAAAGTCATAATTCAAACTAACTAAGTTGAGAGGCAACGCAAATTCCATTGTCTAGCAAAGCAGGGCACTAAGTTTGAGTGATCACACTGGAGCAAGAGCCCTGATCCATCTCAGTCTGAAATCCTGCCCCAGATGTCCTTGCTCATCTCCACTCCCTACATTTTGCTCTTCAAACATCTCACCTTCTTAAGGCTTCTTTTATAAATATGAGTAAAACAGAGCACTGTTCTTCTAAGCCCCAGCAGAAAAGGGTTTGGGAAGAAATTCTCAAATGTCTCTGCTTCTCTGTGATTGTTTGCGTGGACGCCTCAGAGAGTTTGGGGAACTCCTCTCAAGTCCATCCCCAGTGTTCATCTCCATGTTAACACTTTTTCCAGTTATCTGATATTTATTCTTCATTAGTAATCAAAGAGTCAGCAAGCCCCATTCAACATGCTTACCTGAACATCTGGAACTAAAAGCGTGTCAAATAGCATTCATTTTCCTGTGCATATTTCAAGTTATGGATTTACGGTGATCTATCTTGTAATGCCTTAAGAGCTTCAAGCTGGTCTTCATCAAAATTACAACCTTTGAAAATTATTTTTAAACACCTGCTACCTTCTTCCTGCTGCATCATCATCATCCCCATTATCATCAAAACGATGGCTGTAGAATACCTATCCTATGGGCTATTTTTATTTCTTTGTAGAGACAGAGTCTTACTTTATTGCCCTCAGTAGAGTGCCGTGGCATCACACAGCTCACATCAACCTCCAACTCCTGGGCTTAGGCGATTCCCTTGCCTCAGCCTCCCGAGTAGCTGGGACTACAGGTGCCCACCACAATGCCCAGCTATTAATTTTTAATTGAGATATAATTTACATACAATAAAATGGATTTTTTGAGGCTCACAGGTAGATGAGTATTGACAAATCAACTTACAAACATTTTCATCCCCAAACCTTTCCCTGTGCCCATTTGCATTAATCTCCTTTCTCCAATTCCCTGGCCCTAACAATGACTGATCTGATTTCCATCACTAGAGTTTTGCAATTTCGAGAATATTCCACTCAGAATCTTTTGGCTTCTTTCCCTCAGCATAATGCATCTTTGTTAGACTTAATAGTTCTTAACCCTCACGGAGTTTCAGAAACTTGGGACATTTAAAAACTATTCAGATGTGCAGCTTTACCCCCAACCCCAGAAATCAAATTCATCTTGTCTAGGATGAACGGAAGTTTTGTTTTAAAAGCTCCCCTAGCGAGATAACATAAAGGAAAATCTAGGTGACCTTGGGTATGGTAATGACTTTTCAAATGAAGCACCAAAGTCCTAATTCATGAAAAAAAGAATTGATAAACTAGACTTAATTAAAATTAAACATTTCTGCTTCACAAAAGACACTGTCTTAAGAGAATGAAAAGATAAGCCACAGATTCTGAGCAGATATTTGTGAACGGCATATCTGATAAAAAACTATTATCTAAAACTACGAAGAACTTTTAAAACCCCGCAATAAGAAAACAAGTGAATTTTAAAATGAGCCAAAGACCTTAATAGATACTTCACCCAAGTATACAGATGGCAAATCAGCCTATGAGGAGCCATTCCACATCCTATGACATCAAGAGAATGCAAATCGGGCAACAATGAGAGCAACTCCAAGTGGACTAGAATGGCTAAAATTAAGAATACGTAAGGCAGCTGATGCCAGTGAGGATGTGCAGGGGAGGAGCTCGCCTTCAGTGCAGGAAGACTCACTGTGAGAGTACAAGTTAGCACCGCTGGGGAAAGACAGTATGGCGGTCTCTCACAAAACCATGCACGGTCTTATCATGCAATCCAGCCATCACGCTTCTTAGAATTTACCCACAGAAACTAAAAATGCGTGTCTACACAAAAACCTGCCCATGGATATTTATAGGAACTTTATTCATCATTCCAAAAATTTTGAAGCAACCTAGATATCCTTCACTTCAGGAGGTGAATGTGTAAAGACACTGTGGTATGTCCAGACTATGGAATGTCACTCAGCACAAATGAAATGAGCTGACCACCGTGAAAAGACGCGGCAGAAATGTAAATGCAGATGACTAAGGGAAAGAAGTCAATCTGGGGCCAAGAACGGAGTCTCACACCTATAATCCCAGCACATTAGGAAGCCAAGGCTCATGTTCATAGTTCTAGCTACTGGGGAGGCTGAGGCAGGAGGATCTCTGGAGACCAGGAGTTTGAGGTTACACTGAACTATGATAGTCCTTCTGTTCAAGGCTGGGTGACACAACAAGATTCTACCTCTAAATAAATAAATAGTGTATCTTTTTTTCAAAAGGCTACTTACTGTATGATTCCAACTATACGACATTCTGGAAAAAGCATAACTATGGAGACAGTAAAAAGTTCAATGGTTGCCAGGGGTTGGGGAGTTAAATAAGTGGGGCATGGGGAATTTTTAGGGCAGTAGAAAGATTCTGTGTGACATTACATGGTGTCACACAGTGTAGTGGTGACATAGGCCACAAACATTTGCCGAAACCCACAGAACATGCACAATCAAGTCTGAACCCTAATGTGAACTATGAATTTTGGGTAAGGATGTGCCTCTGAAGGCCCATCCTTTGCCCCAAGAGTCCATCTGGTGGGGTTATTGATAATGGAAGAGGCTGATGTGCGGGGACAAGAAGTACAAGGGAAACCCCTAATTTTGTTGTGAACCTAAAACTGCTTTAAAAAAATAAAGTCTACTAAAAAACAAAAACAAAAACACAGCTCTCCAGGCACTCAGATTTGAAATCCAACAGTCTGTCTCTATGTCACACCCCCAGTTGTCTTATGCACATCATCAACTTCCATCTTCACCATAAATGTGAAAGGTGTTATTATCCCATTTTATAAATGAGTAAAACAAAGCTTTAAAAGGTTCAATATCTTGTGCAAGATCA
The DNA here is from genome assembly GCA_963574655.1 of Perodicticus potto. Classification (NCBI taxonomy): domain Eukaryota; kingdom Metazoa; phylum Chordata; class Mammalia; order Primates; family Lorisidae; genus Perodicticus; species Perodicticus potto. The sequence continues at coordinate 31,778 of CAUYRH010027450.1, read as the reverse complement.
CACACAGAGTGATTGGAAAAGTGTGATTCAAACTCAAGCCTGCCTTTTTACCAGCCTCTGCTCCTTCTCCCAGGCTGCTTCGGGCAAGGGAAAAGAGCTCCCACTGGGACATAGTAGTTCTTGCACTTAGAAGAGGCTGTGGAAATTTTTTACTTTAAAAAAAACCAGCTCCTGGTATGTGGCTGGAGGTGGGTGGAAAGCATCTAAACAATTTTCAGAGCATAACTATGCTTCATGCTTCAATACTATAAAAATGACTGAGCAGAAATTTATCAAACTTTTAGGAGAAAAAAAATCACAGTTGGGCTCAGAACAAGCCTGATAAATTTCAGCCCAAAGGGTGAGTTGAAGAACGCTAAAGGTTGCTAAGACATAGACTTACAATAAAAAGGAGTCCTCAGCGCTAACTATAGCAAAGCCAGTGCTGTCAGACAAGCAGCCTGGTCTCCGAGGTCAGATTGGCCGGAAGAAAAATTAAAAGCTCCCTCCAGCCTTTGGTTTCTATATATACACGCTGTTAACTGGGCTTGTGTGGGAAGAAGTTTCTCTCCATTGCTTACTGAGTTCTACAGGAAACAAAAGCCGGCCTGGTGGGCCCTGTTTGTCAGAAGGAATACCAAGTGCTGTGGCTATTTTAGAATGAACAGCAGTTTCTCCTTAGTTAACCAGCAACCCAGAAAACATGGATTTCGAAATACATTCTAATTTTTTGAAATTAGAAACACTATGATCTTTAACCACCTCTTGGCTTGTGTGCGGTGGGTGTGAGAGTGAGGCAGAGAATACAATTGCGTGTCTGACTTTTTGTGTGTGGCATTATGGAGTAGGATGGTGCACCAGCATTTGCTTTTTGTAACCAGAAGAATGTTAACAAATGTCTATTTTAGTAAGTGAATGATCCCATCTTGACTGGCTCATTTGGTGGTTGCAACGCATGCACACATCCCACAGGACCGCTGAAAACATGCTGAGTGGGTCAGTGAGGGTGTCCACAGCTGCCCAGGGAGGCTGCCAGGGCAGAAGGAACTGTGCTTCCCGACATGCTCAGTCCTCAGAAGCCACTGAAGTCCAGATATCTGCTCGCACCTCCCAGAGTGTGTGCTAGATATGAGTTTTCTGGGGCCACTGTAACAAAGTGTCACAAAGCACAGGGCTTAAACAACAGAACTTTGTCTCCAGGTTCTGGAGGCTGGAAGCCTGAGTCCAAGGTGTTGGTGGCCTCACTTCCTCCCAAGGCTGTGAGGAAAAATCTGCTCCCCCCAGTCCAGGATAACTTCATCCTACCCTAACTAATGACATCTGCAAAGACCCTATCTGCAAACCAGGTCACATCTGAGGTACTGACAGCCAGGACCTCAACATAGAGATTTAGGGGGACTCAACTCAATCACTTTCCATCTGGGACTGGGCTATCAACCACATGTCCAGGGAAGCTTGCCAACTTGGTTAGAGAACCACTAATTTACAGTGAAAGCATCACCTCTTGATAAACTCATCCCTCTTCTAGGAAGAAATGAACACACACACATACCAATTTTTCCTCTCACATCTATCTTACCCCCAAACACTTCATCTTTGCTTTGCTAAACCCACTTCTCCAACCACAGGAGACAGAAGAAAAGATTGGATGTGAGTTGGGGGAGTGGGTGTCTACAGAAAGTTATTATGAAAAGGGAACATTTTCTCCTGAGCATCTGAGACCATCTTTACTAACTCCTCACTGGTGACTATAGTACGAGCCAGAGATTATATTTACTAAGAGAGTCTTTTATACTAGATAATTTTCAAGGTCTGTGAAAATTTATTCTTATCCCCAAAGATGTTTGCTATTCCAAACACCAGATAAAATTGAACATTGGTAAATAACATGTTCTCTGCAACAGGGCCAAAGAAACAATATCTGCTCCTACAATCACCTGCCTTATATTCAATTTGCTTGGAAAAGACACAGTCAAAAGCCAAACATATATTGTGTGGATGTAAAATAGCAGGGAGGTATCAAGAATTTGAAGACAAACTAAGATGAAAAGACAAAAAAAAAAAAAGAACAATTTACAACTATTATTAAAAGTACTATAAATATTTGCTCCAAACCAAAAGCAAGATCTATTTTTTATTGTTAAAGGGAAGTTTCTAGACAAGATAAAAGATGCAAAGAATATCTATAAACAAAGATAACAAAAAACTATTTTTATAGAAGTCCACTGCGCATTCTGTATATTACAAACATTTGTGCTTTGTCTAGTGTGTGTGTGTGTGTGTGTGTGTGTGTGTGTGTGTGTGTGTGTGTGTGTGTGTGTGTGTTGGTGGTTGCTATGCAGAATTCTGGGTCATTAACAATCCGGTCTGCACATAAGCCCTAGCAAGTTTTGAAAATGTAAATCAAATCATGCTGCCCTCCTGGTCATCAGCTGTGAAGCATTTTCATTTCACTAGGAAACAAGTCCATAGTTCCTGCTGAACCTGGATCCCGCCTGCTGAACCACCTACCTCCACCAGATTGGGATAGACGGGCAGAACTACAGCCCTTAAGAGAACAACGGCACAGGGGAGGGGGCCCTCTTCTACTGGTTATAAGAATCCTGACAGTAGAAGACTAAGCTATCATTACAGAAGGAACCCAGCAAATGCCCCCTTGGGAGAGACCTCCATACCTTCCCCAGTTTACTCCCCAAGCTCAGGACTAGGGTCAGGCAAGAAAGGCACCTAGGACATAAAACTGAAGCAGACAGTCACTCTCAGAGTTGTGCAAGTGTTTCTTTAGCCTTTGCTTGCAGAATGCCCCTCTTGTCTTGCCCTGTCCCCAGCGGCATCACACATAACGAACATCCTGTAGTTAATTACACTTGATTTAGATCCACTGCCCTATCATGACCCCTCTGGCTGCTGGTGTAGCCTGGGCCAGCCTCTGTAACAGGAGCAGAAGTGAATCAGGACCCGAGTTTGAACTGACGAGCCTCCGATCTAAAAAGGGATGTGACTCAGTTAGCTTAACGCTCAGGAGACTGTGACAAACTCTCTAACACAGTCTCCTTGGTACATGGGGGTGACATATGGAAGGAAGAGCTCCATGGGGGTTAGTATGGCTTCCTGTAGACATCACTGCTGGGAGGGACACTGAGAAATAAGATTTTGACAGATGAAACTGGCAGTGGAAAGATTCCCTAGAACAGTGGTTCTCAACCTTCCCAATGCCACGACCCTTTAATACAGTTTCTGTGGGTCGCGACCCACAGGTTGAGAACTGCTGCCCTACAGGAAGGAGAATGTGAGAAAACATGGCAAACAACAACAAAAAAGGGGAGTAAGGCAAGGTAAAATTACACACAAAGTGTGAAGGAAAGTTTAAGGAGGTCTTTGTGCTTAGCCTGAGAATGTCTGGGCGTCATCAAAGCCAACTCAGCTACTCAAGCCTGACATCGTTTCTGTCATTTTCTTTCTAATTAGTACAGGAGCTACGCTCTCAAAGTTTTATTTTACTCTTGCACCTGTGTTAATGACAGGATCAGCTATTAGCTGATATAAAAGGCAATTCTTCTCCACATTGACCATTTCAACTTCATTCAGGTTAATTCCTTCATCACAGACTAGGGGAGAGTTTCCTCATCCAGACCTAATGAGACTCTGCATAGAAAGGTAACAGGCTTCCACACACCAGCCAGGGAACTAAACGCGCTAATTAAAATGCAAAGCTGCCCAGGCTGTCCAGTTTCCCAAAGATCAGCAAAGCCAAGAAGTCAATGAGGCTAAAAGTTCAAATTGGAAGAAGCAGGAGTGCGGCTCCAGGCAGAGGCCCCAGCGCAGCACCCGCCAGCCAGGCAGCTCCCACTTGGAGAGACAAAACGCTTTCCGATGGCTGCCTGTAACTCATAATAACATAATTTTATTCTTAGAAGCAATTTCCATTACTGGCCCTGTTTATTATCACATTATTTTCTCAATAGCAGCAATAAACACACTAAACTCTCCCTGTTTGCTCTCATTTTTATTACTGTTCACAGTCGTTGGGGAAGGGTGAGCAGTGAAGAATGTGCTCATTATCTTGGATCCCCTGTGCTGCGGGCTGTCTAGCCAGCCTGAAAGCCAGAGCCCCTAGGAGCCCAAGGCCTGCCCCAGGGGCCACGCAAAATGGAGAAAATTGGGTGGCGGTGATCAAGCTGGTCATGGACCACCACGAGATGTGTTTCAGTCTCTTCACTTATGGTTTTGACCCTGTAGAAGATGTAGAGGTTAATACCACAAGCCATTATTCGTTTGAGCTCTCCAAAGAGTCATTTTCAAACTGTAAGTCATGACCCTGCAGGTGGGGGGGGGATGAAACAAGTGTATTGGGCGATGTCCAGCAAATGCAAGGCTAAGATACAAAATAGAGTACTGGTTCAAACAGCTGTTGGTCGGTGAGTGTGTGTGTGTGGGTGTGCACGCACGCGTGCATGGGCGTGTGTGCACAGTTTATATGTGAATATAGGGATGCATGTGTGGTTTTGAACCACGATGATTTCTTTTATATTTTGTTTTTGGCAGAGTCTCCCTCTGTTGCCCTGGTAGAGTGTCCTGGCCTCATCTTAGGTCACAGCAACCTCAAACTCTTGGGCTTGAGCAATCCTCTTACCTCAGCCTCCCTGAGTAGCCACAACTATAACACCTGGCTAGTTTTTCTGTTTTTAGTAAAGATGAGGTCACGCTCTTGCTCAGGCTGGTCTTGAACTCCTGAGCTCAAAAAATTCACCCACCTCAGTCTCCCAGAGCACTAGGATTACAGGTGTGAGCACTGCTCCTGGCCAAGGAACCATGATGATTTCTTAGCATAGGTTCTTGTCAAAAATGCTAAAGAAATGTAACATGTTTGTTGTAATCCTTCAAGTAAAATGGTAGAGTCATGAAATAAAAAAAGCAGCTGGCCTTAGAATTGGAGAGAACTTCACTGAACTCTGACTTTCCCACTTACTGACGGTGTGACTTCAGGCTCGCTGCTCCCAAGTTTGGTTCTGGCGTCTGAGAAGGAGCAGACAGGACCGCTGTGAGAAGGCGGTGGGCCACAGAGCAGGAAGCAGGCGGCCTGGAACTGGAACCGTGGGTGTCTGCTCAGCACGGTGATTCATCGCCTGGGATCGAGCTGAGACTTTATCTCTCTCAGCGTCAATCTCATCGCCTGTGACATGCGGGTAATGGCATCTACCTCTCAGGTTTGTTGTGAAGATTAATGAGATAAAAAGATGTCAATGTGCTTGGTGAGTGGAAAAGTGCTGTAAATGTGAGGGCTTGTTATTTCTGCCTTCTCTACTTTGCAGGTGGGCCTAGTGGACATGGGCACTCCCATCTCAGGGGCTATCCCCATAGTCTGATGCAGCCTGGTATCTCCTAAAGTGGGAGCATCGGATGAACAGCAGGACCTTAGAGAGAAAAAAGGGCTTTGGGTGATCCCGTCCTTACAGTCTGCCCTAAGGACTTCAAGGAGTTGCGATGTGCTTCAGGGCATTCCCATTGTTTAAGAGAACTAGACCTTTCCACAGGCGCAGAATAGGAAGTCAGGCAGAGAGGCAGCCCAGAGGCCCCACCCTACACATGTCCAGTCATCCAGTTATACACTATTCTCTGGATGATGGCAGCCTTCTAAAATATTCCAGTCTGATTTCAACTGAGGCACAGACTGAAAATCTTACGCCTCACAGAGCGTCAGGACCATCTACACAATCATTTCAGAATAAAGGTTCCAGGGCCACTCCAAGGAGAAACGGTGTCATTAGACCTGGTGGCACTTAGTGATGGGACCTTTCTTAGAAGCTCCTTGGTGGCTTGATAACAGTTTCAGAGCCTTGGCCTGCAGAATCTATGGAGCGGAGCCATTCTGAACCTTAGATTTGCTCTCTATAGGGGCAGAGGACATCACCCTACAAGGTGGTTCTTCTGCTTGGTTTTTCAGAATTTCCCCAGGGTGTTAGGAAGCTTATAGGATCCTGGGCCTCACCCCACTACCCGCTGCCAGAGAGTCCAGCTAAGGTGGGGCCAAGGATTCTTCAGGACAAATGAGCCCATGTAGATGCTTCTGAGGGAGATGGAACAGAAACCAGCCATTGTTTTTCCTTGGGTTTTTTTGGTTTTTTTTTTTTTTTTTTTTTTTTTTGCAGTTTTTGGCTGGGGCTGGGTTTGAACCCGCCACTTCCCAGTAGGGGCCAGCACCCTACTCCTTTGAGCCACAGGTGCTGCCCCAGAAACCAGCCTTTTGAATAACACAGAAAGTCACATTTCTTACAAGATCTCAGGCTTCGCAACGCTGCCAGCCGGTCAGTGGGCCTCACTGTGAATAGCAATACTAGCATTCATGCCAGCCTAGTGACATCTGCTCTGGTGACATAGGAACATCACCCAGGGAGCTTCACAAAATCATCCGTGCCAATGCTCTGCATTGAAGATCAAGAGAATCTCAACAGCGGAGGTAACATAGACAACGATCATTCCAAATACTGTTCAATTATTCCCACGCACAAGCAGAGCTGAGATTACAATTTCCAGCCTACCTTCTATGGCCTGTACCTGGTTACTCATTTCAGGAAAGAGACTGAAAGGGGAACACATTTCCTGGTGTTAGATAATTGCACAACTTCATCTCCCTTTCCCCACTGAAAAGCTCAAACTTGTGGCCTGCCCCCTATGGCTCTTGGCGCCAGAGCGGTAACACCTTATTGGCTGTTCAACCATCCCGACACCTCCCCTAACCGAGTCTATATAAGGTGCCCTTGTCTTTTGCTCTCTCTCTTTTCTTCCCATCTCCCCCGTGTGTCTCGTGTCTCTGTCTCTTTTCTCTCTCTCCCCCGCGTGTGTCTGGTGTCTCTGTCTCTTTTCTCTCTCTCCCCCCCGTGTGTCTCGTGTCTCTGTCTCTTTTCTCTCTCTCCCCCGCGTGTGTCTCGTGTCTCTCTCTCTCTCTCTCTCTCCCCTCCTCCTTAATGCTGCTCTGCAGCTTCCCCCGCCGATAATGACCTTTCCTCCAAGCCTTGGTGTTCTGTGAGGTTTATGCCGGTCGAGTGCCGGTCAAATGCCCCCCTTTCACCTGGTGCTTATTCAGCACCTTCCTGCTACATCCCACATCCTTTAATGTAGCAATCTTAGGAAGTTGTTCCCCTCCCCCAAAATATCTGGAAACTACAGATCTCATTTGAGGTAATGGTGGCATTCTGTGAGGTTACTCTTACATTTTGGCCTTTAATCTTTCTGATTAACCAGTGAAGAGAAGCCCTAGGAGATGTGCCTCTCATTCTAGCAAACCCACACTTTATAATAAAATGTGTAGGAAGTTTAATAAAAAAATAAAAATAAAAATAAACTAGTAATGTGTTACAATTATGCTTGGCTGGTTAGAAATTGAATTCCACAATAGTAATGCAAACAAATTAAAATTGAAAGCAGTTGGTAACCGAGGTTTTTGTTTAGGAAACATAAAAGTGAAAATTTGCCCTCTTGATTCCCCCTCCTTTCCTGGAGGCAGCATTGCTCTGGGATGTGGACAGGACTGCGTTTGTGTTCCTGGATTCTGCAACTCTTTGTGTGGCCTTGTCCAAGAAACTTCAGCTTTGAGCCTCAGTTTTCTCATCATTGAAATAAATGGGTGGAATGAGATGACCCCTGTTCTTTCTACTCAGAACTGCTATGATTCCAAGTACAATAAAACTTGGGAGGTGAAGGGTGGAGCAAGAACTTCAATTAGAACAGATAAACTGGCAGACTAATGAATTAAAAATTAAGCAAAAAAATGACAGTGAGCAAGTGAAACTTGAGTTCTGGCAGAGATACACTGTTCATTGTTTCTCCAACATCTGATTGCTCCTTCTTCCCGAGGAGAACTAATCAGAACTCAGTTAGATTGAGAGAGGAATGGGACAAGCCAAAACCTCCATTTCCCAGACTCTCTTGTAGCTAAAATTAATTGTCTGTCATAATTCTGGCCAATGAGACATGGGCAGAAACCTGCTAAAAAATTATGGGTAAGTTCTGTTTTCCTAATGTATATGCCGTTTTGTTACCCTTTTTATTTCTTAATTCTTTTTCCTGCATGAAACACACATAAATTCCCAATCCATGGCATCTTGAAATGCTTTCAAGCAGTTATTATCTACTAATGCACATAAACCTAGTAAATTGTTACTGGAAAGACCATAGTGACATTGCTATAGAGATCGTTCAGCAAAATCTCCAAGTCAACTAATCCACCAGCAATCTCTGGCTTAGTGATTTATCAAATGACCAATTTGTTAAATTAGTGATTTCCTTAAAAAAAATTTGTTAACTAATTATTAAAAGCATAGCACAGCATAGATTATTAAGTATAATTTTGGATTGCAATTCCTTATATATTTTGCATTTGCCTATCGGGTAAGTCATAAGTATTAAATATTTTATAAATGACAGGGTAGTTTTTTTTCATTGATATTATTTTCAATCCAGGTTACTGCCATTTCATGCTACTTCATTGATTTCCTGAGTTGCTTTCATGACTGAGAGAAGAGTAGTACACTAAGGCCTGGGGAAATTCTACTCATTTACCTGGACATATTGCAAAGCAACCCACATCGATACACAAATACACACTGACACAAACACCTACACAGGCCAACAGGTATCTACACAGACTCGATTTTATTACTGGGGCTGGCAAATGTATATTACAGCAACACAGACTGTGTATAAGAAATAGGTCACAGGCTGGGCACGGTGGCTCACACCTGTAATCCCAGTACTTGGGAGGCTGAGGCTGGTGGATTGCCTGAGCTCGCAGGTTTGAGACCAGCCTGAACCAGAGAAAGAGCTTGTCTCTAAAACTAGCTGGGCATTGTGGTGGGTGCCAGTAGTCCTAGTTACTTGGGAGGCTGAGGCAAGAGAATTGCTTAAGCCCAGGAGTTTGAGGTTGCTGTGAGCTATGATGTCATCGTACTCTAACAAGTGTGGCAAAGTAAGACTCTGTCTCAAAAAAAATAGAAAAGAAATAGACCATAGAGGAGTAACTTAACTCCTCTTTACTTTTAAATGATTCATAAATCATACAATACCAATGGAGACAGTGATACAGACACAACACATTAGTAAGTATCCTGATTAGTGGAGATCATTGGCAATGAGAAATACAGTGCTGCTTTACTCTTTATCATGAAAAATCTGCAAAGATTATCCAGGAATAAAGAACAGCCTCTGTGTCTTCAAGGTCATGGGCACGCCTGTGTCTGAGGGCTGCACGTGTAATATGATGAGTGTATGACATCACTTGTGCAGTATCATTCTCACACACAAAATCCCGGTGTATAGAACTCCCTGCTCTCTCTCTTCCTCACAAAAACATATCTAAAGGAAGTAGGAAAGGCAGAAGATGGGACTTAACATGTGCTTGCACAAGAGTCTACCCATTCATTTATAAAATCCTTGAAATGCATGCTATGCATTCAAATGAAACTCAAAAGTTACAAAAACACAATGCAAAAAAGTGCACAGAATACTGGGCCAGCCTCGGTAAAACCTGAATAATGGTTATAAACTTTCTAAGTGGTTAATACCAATAACATTTGGGTGGACTAAATATCAGGTAAGTGAATTATTCAGAAAACTGCTGTAATGACCATTTGTTACTACAGCATTGGAGTCAGGCCAACTGGTCATTCCACAGTATATAAATTAACCATTCAGTAAGTTGTTAGGGAATCCAGATAAGTGATGGATTGTCAGTGAATTCAGCCGCACTGGTCTGTGATCGATGGCTTGCTAGTGAACGCTCCCCTTATCATGTGATGAACATTATCAACAAGTTATTTGTAAGCATTGCAGACATTTTCAATTATTAACAATGGCTTTATTTCTTAAATGAGTTAATTCATGAAAACAAACCCATATTTGATATATCTGGTGTTAGGCTTCCAGCTAACTGGGATTATATTGTGGTCTCAATACTAAAACTAGTATTGATAAACTATCAATACTTCTATATCAGGTTGGTAACCTTTAACTAAAAAATAAATTCTCTTCCTTCATGGTGCAGATGCTATAGGTGATCATCTGTGTCACATATACCATTTTTGTCCCATACAACTTATTCTGGAACTGTGATTTCACTTTAAGGGAAAGCATTTAACAGTGATACAAAAAGTTCTGTTTCTAGCTGTAGCTGTTTCAAGTTAACATAATATAGCATTGTCATCTAGCACATTTATTTCAATATGACCTTTGAAAGGTGGAACACCTATACTTATTTCAGAGAGGCTGCGGAGGTTTGGTCTCTTTCTGTGCACGCTGACCTGTGTTCTGCAGGTATCGTATGTGTGTACACACGCGTGCTGCCGTGGGAGAGTGCAAGGCTAAATCACATTCTTTCTGATAGGAAGAATAACATCATGCTCGATTCCAGACTGGAAATGAATCTCTCAATGTTCAAAAACAAAATCCATCACACTTCCTGTATTCTACTGTAACACCCTCCCTCTGTGTAACAGCTCAGGCGGTTCTGTTTAAACATTTTATACTCACTACCTTCTGGCTACAACATTATGTAAATGTCAAGAAGGAGGAGATTACAAATCATCCATCATCTATTCACTCGCCCTCCAGTACTTCAACTGCCTCGTGGGTCTCCCTGCTTTAAGTCTTAATCCGTTATTGTCCTGGGGGCTCATCTTTCTAAATTTAAAATTCAAATTTGTCACTGCCCTCCTTAAAAACCTCTGACAAATCCCCTTCTCCTATAGGACAGAGGGCAGACCCCTTCCAATGGTAAACCACGACCTGCCTGATTCTCGCCCCTTGATGTCCCCCTGACCTTCTCTTGTCCTACACCAGCTTGCTGCTGGCTTAGTGCCTCTACCCAGAAGGGTCCCTATCCCTGAGATGGCCATTTCCATTCCTGCAGAATGCCTCATCATTCCTTGATATTTAAGCAAGTCATATTCCCGACAGAACTTCCCAAACCAAATTGGGTGCTCTCATATTGCAAGTGTTTATATGATAGTTAAGAACAATACCTGTGTTGGAATCCCAGACATGCAAACAACATGACACTATGTGCTTCATCTAATTTTATCTAAGTGTCTAGATGTGGCCTTTAAAATGAATAATGGCACCTAACACACCTAATATGTGCTCACCCAAACACGTGTTTTTCCCCAGAGATTAGAATGAATTATGCCATCTCAACAATACCATCTCAACCCATATCCTAGCATCTGTGACTTCTAGATAAATGTGTCTAGTTTCAAAAGACTCTTAGACAAGAAATTATTTTTAAGAGGCTGTTGTAACCTCTATGCTGACAGGCGTAAGACTTACCACATCTCTATATGACCATCTTTGCCTCTGGGTCCTACAGGCTACACAATGCTTGATCAACCATATGAATGCTCCCCTGGTCACATTTGCTCTGTTTACCATGCCACGGTTTGACTGCGGCCAGGCAGACCTGGATGTAGCCACCATGGGGTTCTGAAATGTACATGAGCAGCTGGTGGAAAGGATGTCAAGATCCTTCCCCAAAGCAGGTGGTACACGCCATATCCTTGCTAGAGTCTCCTTAGTGAAAGAATGTGGCCCTTACATACACTACGGCTTTTGCACTTTCTCCATTCTTCATCGAATGTGGCCAGGAGCCTATTAAGTCTAGATGTGAACTCAGCTTTTACAATTAGCCTACCCAGTATCCAATGTACTCAGCCCTACTATGAAACTAATTTATAACTCTCATATGAAAGCTATAACCCAATTACAACACAAGAATTGGGCTCGGTGCCTGTGGCTTAACGGGCTAAGGCGCCAGCCACGTACACCTGAGCTGGCGGGTTCGAATCCAGCCCGGTCCCTCCAAGCAACAATGACGGCTACAACCAAAAAATGGCCGGGTGTTGTGGTGGGCGCCTGTAGTCCCAGCTACTTGGGAGGCAGAGGCAGGAGACTCGCTTGAGCCCAGGAATTGGTGGTTGCTGTGAGCTATGATGCCAAGCACTCTATCCAGGGTGACAGCTTGAGGCTCCATCTCAAAAAAAAAAAAAAAAAAACAAGAATTGGGGAAAGGGACAACTGAGGGGAGAGGGGAGGATGAGTGGAGGGAGAGTAATGAGTACTCAATGTGTCCACATTTACCGGGGATCTTAGAAGGGTACAGGTGAAACTTACTAAATGTAGAATAGAAATGTCTGAACACAATAACTAAGAAAATGCCATGAATGCTATGTCAACCATTTTGATGAAAATATTTCAGACTGTATATAAAACCAACACATTGTACCCCATGATTACATTTATGTACACAACCATGATATAATGAAAAATAAGGAAAAAAAATTAGCCTACCCAAAGCCTGTTGTGTACGTTCCTTTTTATTCTCATCTATTTTTAAAATTATGCTTCATCCAGTTTCAAACACACAGTACCTTGTAAATGCTAACCACTGCCATTATAATATCACAGACCATAAGCTCCCTGAAAGTAAAAGCTATATCTATTTTCATCTTTTTATCCCAATACAGTGCTTAAAACACCATTTGATACTCAGGAAGACCTCCACTAATAGTATCTGAGTATGATTAGCAGTCACAAAATGATTTATAATACATAAAGAATTTGCATATTCATTCTCTTAATTATTTTCAAATGATGCAGTGACTGAATTTCTTTGTTTTCTGCTGAAGACCCAGAGACTCAAGGAAGACAATGGCTTGCCAAGGCTACAAAATTAATGACAGTGCCAAGAGTCAAACTCACATGCTGTTTTGCCTTATTTTTTTTTTCCTTTTTTGTTGTTGTTTTGAATTTAAACTGTATGTTCTTTTCACAATGCCATAATTTAAGGCCTGAGCTACTTTGATGCAGCAATGTCATCCACAGGACTTGTGCTACCCAAGCAAAGGCTTCTGATCTTTCTCTCTCACAGGCAATTCAATTGAGGCTTTTTTCACCCTTGGAAAATCCCAAACAGTCATGATCCAGAGTTATAACTAATCCATAAACTGTACTACTTAGAAAGTAAAAGGAAACCTGGAAGTCATTATCTGTAAAAAAGAATAGTCAGAAGTCACTTCTATCCAGTGAAATGCCAGTAATCTCAGCTGAATTTCTGGAGGAACATATGTAATTGGATAGATAGTTTCCTGTAGCACTCCCAGCATTTAATATATAGGAGTATGTTATTCTTTCAGTAAATCCTGACTGTATTAAAGTTCCTGATGATGAATGGATACAATGAAAACATCTCTGGATGCCCCTTGTCATTTTTACTACTTACCCACTCAAACAAATTCCAGTCAAGTTATTATTTTGCAGTTAAAATAGCCTCAGATACTAAAGGTTCTAAAAACCCAGGCCTCATTCTCAAGAACATTCTCATAATTTAGACGCAATTCTTTATTAAATGTATAAAGGTGCAAAATTTATAAAGCTCATAAAATCCTTTCCATTTCTGCTCTCTGTGTTCCTGACTCGCCACAGTCCTCTTCATACTATGCCGCATCGCTGCTGCTTTACCTAACGGGGCCACGTAAAAGGAACATAGATGATTTCAATATTTTTAAAGCCTCCTTTTAATGTGAGAAATGCTTTCTTTTACGTATAGAACCCGTGACCTTCTAAGAAGTACAAGAAGAGCAGCCACATCCCTTTATTCCTACCTCCTGCTCAGGGATTGTGAGGGAGACAACAGCCCAGAATGAACCAGGGAGATTGTTTCTTCAAGTAATGTTTTTTTCTCCCTATTAGCATCTTAACAGGGTATAGATTCAAGATAATTGAGAGGCACAGCCATAAGGTCAAGTCAAAATTGCCAATAAAGGGGCCGACAACTTGATGAGAAATTATGCGCTTGTCCTCAGAAGTGGATGAGAGAGGCAGTTATCCCTCAACTATCTATCCCACAAGACTTCAAGGGCCTTAGACGAATCTTCTTAGGCTCCATTGGGGAGAGCGTTGCTATAGCGGTATGGATCCCAGTAATTAATCAAGTGAGCAAATGCATGTGAAACCACTTTGTTATTTTTAAAAGATTTTATTTTCTTGGGTGCAGAGGGTTATAAAAGTTCTGTGTAAATTACAATCCATTATATGAATTAAGAAGAATTATAATTATAATAGGAAGAGTATTTCTGCTCTCCACTGTTCTCCACCGATTCCTCAAGATGGGGAAATACATCTCTGCAATCTTCTTTCCCCTCCCAGAGGGAAAGGAACCCCTTATTCAGACTTAACCCTGGGGCAAGGGTACAGCCACGCATTGGAAGTATGCTCCTGGTCTTTGCACAGCTAACTGAAAGTGATTGGAGATAAAGGAGAGCTGTCTAGATTGAGGCTATCACCTTATTTCATAGGCTCATGATTGTCATGAACCAATGAATGACAGGAAAAGGGAAAAAGACAGACAGGGAACGGAAAGTACTTCACAATGTAAATACTATCCCCGTGGGGTCAAGAACAGTCCTTGTAGATCACATACACTTTAGGAGAGTTTTCCTCTTATATTTAATCACACTTTATTGTCTCTGAGAATTATTACCTATCCTGGGCTTGATGTCCACAGGTGTTGCAGGGAGCTGGGTTCAGTCCACAGTTTACCCCTGGTATCAGAAGACCCCAAGAAGAATGGGGGCATTCACTTAGTGTTGCAAACACCCACCCTGGGCTCTGCTACAGAAGGCCCATGTGGTGCTGGTTGTGATAGAGCAACTTAAGCTTTGGGAAATGTATATTTTCTACCTGTTTGTGACAGTCAAAAGTCTTTGGCCAGCAGGTTTGTATGAGTAGAATTATATAAGCAGTAGGGGACAGATGGTATTCTACACAAGAGGTCTCTAATGAGGTCAGTGTGTGAGCAAGCAGTGTCTAACAGAGAGAAAACTATGGCCCAGAGTTCTGGGTAGTGAACATGAACAAGCCAGCACAGGCCCAAACTGACAAGACCCAGGATTTAAATTTCTACAAAGAAGCAGCTGCCTCCTGGACAACTCCCTAGCAGATACTGGGGCTAACCTCCTTCTCACAAATATCCTAGAGGAAGTTTTTTTTCTCTCTTCAAATAATATTATAAGTTATTATGAGTATAATCATCAAACTGTTCCACAAATATTTATAGTACTGAATAAATAGAATAATTTATTCGCTCTATGAATATTTGCTGAGTGCTGACTCCCAGGATAGACAGTACTTTCCCCCAAACATGTACATATATATACATGCACAGCCATGCACACGCGTTCCCACACCCACCCACATAAAAAAATGTTTGTACATGCATATATACACATGCACAGTCACCCAATGTGTGCAGACGTGTCTACACGAGAGGAAGCACACATCACATACTCGGACGCTGAGCCATCAGCTACCGTGTGGATGGTCTAAGACCCCAGACAGCAGCAAAGCCTCCTGGTTTCCCAGACTGGCTCCTCCCAGCTACCTGCTCTGGCTCTGCATAGCAGCGAAGCCGCAGCCCTAATTGCCCTCCTTCACTGATCGCACTGGGGTCCTCCGCGGAGACGTTCTGAGTCAGAATCCTTGACTCTAAAGAGACAGAAACCATTTAACACATGCCCGGGTCTTGGGCTAAAGATTGCCCGGCCAGGTTCAGTCCCTCTAAGGTCTCAGCCACTCCCTGTGCCCAGATGCTTGGCTGGCTCATAGCACGTGGAGGACACTTATCTCTGAGGCTTGTGAAGGCTCAGCAGGAACCAGAAAGCGATGAAATTCTGAGTATGAGGAAAGCTAAACACGAAGGCTCTCCGGGAAGAGTAAGAAGATGTGAACTGTGGATGAACAAGAAGATCCTCTGTCAAGGGGCAGGACGGAATGGACACCCAGGAACACCGAATCAGGCACATCCAGAGACTCAAAATCTGAGCTGGTAAGTGGTGAGAAGGCGGGAGATTGGGGGGAGCAGCGTTCCTCCCCTTCAGAGCCTGGTGTGTCTTACAAAGGTGGAAGCAGCTCCTTGAAAACGATAATGACCAGACCCAGCTAAATAGAGTCAAAGGTATTTTAAAATGCAGGTTAAAAATAAAAAATAAGGATTAAAAAGAAATCACAGTATATATGTAGTCAATGGGCTTGATGTTTTCATATCTGCCAATCTCAAACAGCTGGCAGAGTAGGGGGGCTATTAGGCTAAAACATTGCTTTCCTTTGGGTTCAGGGGCCGCTCCGCACAGGTCCAGCTGCTGGGTGTCCTTGTGCCCTGGGAAGCCTGGTGCTGGGAAAGCAGAACAATTCACTACAAATAAGCAGACTAGGTTTCTGAAACAATTGAGGCTTTCCCTCTTAATGTGCAAAAATTAATATATTGCCCTTCAGTGTTCTTTTGGGTATTTGTTCTATTTGAGGGAATAGCAATGTTTTATGTAAGACATTTTTATAGCTGCAGGATAATTTTTTCCAACTTAACTTTCCAATATTTGGGGGTTTTCACAATGACAAAATCATTATTTCTCTGACTCATCCTTGTTTTGTACAATAAAATGTTGACGATTTACTGACATTATAAATATAATCAATGAGGTTATAAATATGACAGTAATACAAAATAAATTATTGTGTTACCTTTAAAATCATCTGTACTCATAATTATAAAATAAAATGCTTACCCAAATTTAATATCAACAAGGAATAAATATGATCATTTTGAAAATAGCTATCAATATGGCTTAGCTTAATTTTTTTTTTTTGAGACAGAATCTCATTATGTCACCCTCGGCAGAGTGCCATGGTGTCACAGCACACAGCAATCTCAAACTCTTGGGCTTAAGCAATTCTCTTGCATCAGCCTCCCAAGTAGCTGGGACTATAGGTGCCTGCCAAAATGCCTGCCTACTTTTTTTATTATGGTTGTCATTCTTGTTTGGCAGGCCCCAGCCGGGTTCGAACCTGCCAGCCCCAGTGTATGTGGCCAGCGCCCTAGCCACTGAGCTACAGGTGCCAAGCCTTAAGTTTTTTTTTCACTATAACCTATCTAGAACCTTATAGAAGTTCCTACTATCTATTATCAGAGATAGTTGGGTCTTAAATATTTACTCAGTCAATACAGCTGTGTAACAACTATCTACTGATTTCAGAAAGTGTTGGGGAGTGTGTAATAGTTTATAAATATTTCTTCCTATTATATTTTCCTAGAAAATATTCTAGGATTTATTCTCTACTCTTCAAAAAACTTTGTAAAGTATTTATAGTGTCACAGAGATCAAGGAAAAAAAATCCTAAAAGTCATTGGCTTATAGAAGCTAATACCATAGTGAATTCAAGTAGGATAATTTTTGAAACCATCCACAATCTGCAAACCAGGAGATCTTTGGTATCCTTTCTGTAAGATATTTCTCAAGAATGAAGACAGCACATCCTGACAGCAAATATAGGCCACAGTTTCTGGCTGAGCCAATTCCCAAAGTCTAGGTTACACTGTGATGACAACTCTTCAGCATAAGAGGCTCAATGGAACCCAGATTAATTCCCCACTCATGCTATATGCCCTGTGTGGGTTGGCAGGAAAGTCTGCTAACTTGACAGGGCAGCCCAGCCCAGCCCAGGCGTTCTCCACCTCAACACACATATCCAATCCTTCATGGTAGGGACAAGGTCAAAACTGGCAATTAAAGCTTCAACCTGAGAAGACACCACTGCTTTTCCCATGTCAAAATAAGCTTATCCTTCCCTGTACATTTTGTGCCTGCATGAGAATTGCTACCTTAAGTATATGTACTCATATATTTATATGAGTACATAGTGAGTGAGTGTCTGTCACTAGGTTTTGCTGACTTGAGGATAAGAAGTCTGCTAATCTTCAACTTTTTATCATTCCAGTGCCTAGCAAGACGCCTGTCTGATGGAATATGGAATACATCTACATTTATTTCAATGCAAAGTTGCTGGATTTCTGGGGATTTGCCTCCTCTTTAAGTAATCTCATACAGATTAAAGAGCTGCCTACAGAGCTGACAAATGGCATTGCCTATAATCAGCAGACATCATAGAATTTGAAATGTCAAAGAGAATTGTCTTTACATAATCAATGGACTGAGGCAAGGTCTTGATGTGTGAAATCATGAGAAGGGCACGCTCAGTGTGTTCCATTCACACCTTCAAATCTACCCCCCACTCCTACGCCTAGTCCCGAATCCCAAGAGTCATGGTTCATTTCCCTAGAAAGAACCAGTCCATGAATCAGAGACTGTCAGTTCCGGCAGAGATCTAAAGATGTCTCTAATCCATGGGTTCTCAAACTACACATGTTCCTGAGGAATTCAGAGCTAAACAGTGATGAACCTCCATTAGAGTCAAATGAGATAACCCTGTGGGAAATCCTACTACCTGTCAAGCAATAAATTAGCTACTTCTACACATATTATCATATTCTATTCTATAAACATACCCACAAGGTCTTTTCTAGGCACTCATGGGGGGAAAAAAAAACAATTGAATAGAATTTCCTCAGTTATAACATTCCTTTGCCCAACTTTTCTTAAACTTTCAGCTCCTGCTCTTGCTTTTCTGCTGACAGACAATAAATTAACTAAACACTGACTTGCCTAATGTCACACCTGTTATCAAGCATCTTTTCTAAGCCTGGCAGGCTCATCCTTTATATGCAGTAGGTAGACCTAGATTATTTTTATCATGGTTATGTGTGAATTCTTAAAAATATTTTATGCGGCCTCCTCATTGGAGATTCAGAAAGGGTAATGAATATAGAAATAAGTGTAGAAAACAAGACTAGAACTGATTCAACTCATTCCCTGGGACCCAAGTTCAGTACCCTGCAGTCCTACAATGTGGAAATAGTACGTTCATGTCCTAAGGCCAAGGACCTGGGTTCTCCCAGCTATTTTTGAACACTAGCAATCTATCCAAATGTGAATTCTGAAAAGGTCAACAGGACAGGGAAATGTTTAAATAGAACAATTCATTTCAAAATATACACTTAGGTTTATAAGGAAAAATAATAAAGACAGGAATGTCAAATTGGCAGGGAATGCCTGTTTGTGCCTAGTAGGAATGTACACAGAATAGATCCATGAATGTTATTGCCATCACTGTGTGTCTGTGTGGGTCAAGATCAAGAACCATCAGTATCTACCGGTGTGCACACAGTACTAACTCCAGTTAGACCACCTGTCCCAGGAACTGCAAATGTAAGTCACTAGGATCAGGGATACGGAAGGAGAGTCACAGGCCACTTCAGGAAAAAGGCCAATGATGCAAGGCTTTTCTGATCTATCCACATCCCTCAGATTGGTGTGCCAGGCAACTTAGCACCCATTACTACGATTTAATGAGTGAATAAAATAAAACATTAAGGAAAAAATGGAGATGATTTCAGTCTGGCATTTAAATCCCAACTGCATTTCCCAGGTGCGTTTACCCTACCAAAAGTTACTTGAACTCTGTGAATTTCAATTCTTTGTCCATAATTTGGAGATGACGGGACATAAATGAGATGACACCAGTAAGGCATCACCACATGAATCCCCTACTTCCCACCTGCCCTCCAAAGTCCTCAGGAACGTCCTGAGTATCTCGCCCCTTCCCTGCTCATACTCTGTTTCTCTGGGAAAGTCCCATTCTCTAAGCAACACTGTTCCTTTCAACAAAGATGCCTTCCTTGGACCCACAGAGATGCCTCCCTCTGTACTATTTCCTTCCCTAACCATCCAGCCACAGCCACAGCGCACAAACATACAGCAGGCGAGGAAAGCTGACTCAGCAGATCTCGAGCCTCTTTCCTGGGTGCAAAAGCTACAGCGAAAATGTCTGTTAGCAAACCCTTTATTTTTCAAAACCCAGAAGCCTCATCTTCTGAGGCCAACTGAAAAGGCTGATGAAAGATCAATAGCATTTGATTGTAAACCTGTCAAAATGATAGTGATGGCAGTACATTATCGGTGGCTCCCGGCTATCGATTCCCACTTCTTCCTTTCTCCATCATCGCACATCACCTTCATACTAATAACAGATTCTTCTTTCTAAATTAATCTCCAAGCCAGGAAAATCAATAGTTTTCACCATGTTTAAATTTCCCCATCCTCTGGAGCCAACAGTTTGACTGCTTCAAACTTGAAGTGAGGTGGGATCTATACAGCATGCTCTGGGAAGGGGGCTGTAACGGCTACACGTGTGCTAATTCTCAGAGCGAGGGAATGACCAGTGCAAGGAAATGACCAATGGAAAAGAAACTCCATGACCCCAAACTGCATTTAAGTTATGGAAATACAAATTCATGTATAAGGAGATTTTGGAGAGAAAAAGGACACCAAGCAAGCAAAATCTTGTATTATGTCCTGATGGAAAAAGTAGGCATAGGTGAGCTTCTCTTCCCCTCAAAACTCACAGAATTAGACCAGACATTAGATATGGAAAAGACGGGAGAAAATGCCTCCTTCTCTGAGTTCTGTCTTTGGGTTATGGGTTGAAAATGATTGATTACTTTGCCCTAATAATTGTGTATCTTCTTTAATGCAATATTTGAATCATTTTTTATTTTAAAGACATGAATGAAAAAATTTGAAATTTTTAAAAAGATGTGAAAGTGAGATATTTTTAAAGCATTCGACAAACACTGATCTAGTTCAAGATCTAGTTCATTGATCTAGTTCATTCCCTAAATCTAACAGTGGGCATATTGTGCTCAGAAGTAAGTTCTAAAGTTAACCGTGAGGGCAAATGACAATTATTTTATGATAATAGTTATAATAATGGCTATAACTTATTGATCATTTACTCCTATGACCAGTCTGGATATGTACTTTATATAAGTATTTCTACTTCTCAGAGCAATCCCATATGGTAGCTACTAGTATAACCCTTTTAAAGCTGGCACAACTAGGCTCAGAAATATTAAGTAATTTATCTAAGATCACACGGCAAATAGTCAGAAGATCTGGGATTCAAACTGAACTGTTTAGTAAACTGAACTGATAGGTCCTTTGTCAAGAACCCTGTTCATATTGCAGATATTTATAGGAATTTCTGGGTTCCCAGAATAAGTCACCTTCTGAATAATTACCGTACTGTGCTCAGGACTGAAGATTACCTAACAATGGTCTTACTGGGAAACAAGATATGAACATAGAAGGAGATGAGTAAAGGCACGTGGTGTGAGTATTTTGGTGCTCAGTGAGTGAGGAATTACGGTAGGCAGAAGTAACAAGAAAAAATTAGAGAATTTTTGATAGGAGGAAAAAGGGGGGAAATTATTTCAAATTCAAGTGGTTGACTGAAGCCATAGAAATAGAAAAACCTGAGACAGGGTGGGAGATCGTAAGTAAATTCTGGAACCATCTGGTTCACGAATCAAAACCAGAAGAGGATGAGATTGCCCTGGGGAGGAGGACAACTGTTAGCCAACAATTTACAGTGTTGGAGGAAAACAGGGGCATGGGATGGAAGGCAGGTGGAAGAGGCAGAGAAGTTCCCCTGAAGGCAATTTCAATAGGGTCAATATCACCCTGTAAGGACCTGCACTCTGGTGGCTAATAAAGGAGAGACAGGAGAGACATTCTGAAGGAAAATTTGGATAAGTTCAGGAAACAATAGGGATGGGATGCAAAGAGAAGGCGACAGTTGTAGGAGCTTGTGTCAGTGCTCATGCAGTGGGGACTATTGTAGCATGATAAATACCGGTAACGCTGTGAAATGTATGGAACACCTAGTTAGTGCTGAGTTTCTCATCAACAAGCTTCTTTGGTATACAGCTCTCAGAATGTCTCTCAAAGATTAGCAAGGTAAATGTCATTTTCACCATTCTATAAATGAGCACTCAGGAGTCCAAGGAGTTGAAGTGACTTGTCTAAGACTATTTGGTTTTTTCATTCAAAGCCTGAAATCCCTTAGAGAGTTCAGGTAATCAACACAGTGACATTAAGTATGAGGGAACCACAGAGCGGCAACATCCAGGGACTGGAGGTGGAACAAGAGAAGCCAGGTCGGCATCTTCCAGAGAGCTGGCATCCGTGGTGGGACCACGTGTCTCACCTTGAGAATTAACCTTCAGCCCACTTGCCATGCTTCCCCCCGGGGATGATCACGGAGCACTCCTAACAGGGGCCTCTGCTTTAGCTTTGGGCCATTTCAGCCTAGTTTCCATGCGGGAGCCAGCCTGAGCCTGCTGAAATCTGTCAGCGCACAGCACTGTTCTGCTCTGAGTAGAGGCGCACCCCCCGGTCAGCAGGTCCCAGTCGCCTGTGCTTTGTCCCCTCCCTGACCTTATCTCCCTACAGACTGAATCCTGGCTGAGACTCAAGCCCAGCAGGCAGGCTCCCACCCAGAGCCTTTGTCCCTGCTGTTCCCTCTGCCTAGAACAGCTCTATCTGGACGGTCATGGTCACCCAGTTAGTCCTCACCTCACACCCTTCCCTGACTCATCTACTTAAAATAACACCTCCACCACCCTTATCAACTTCAATCTGCTCTGCGGAATTTGTCTCCATCTCATATACTTTGTGTTCTATTTATTTTTTTGCTAACTGATTCGCAATTTTGGACCAAAACCTCAGGAAAGCAGGTTTTTGTCTTTTTTTTTTTTTTGTCACTGCTATATCCTCAGTACTCCAGGAGTCTCTTGTGTATGTTAAGATTTCAAAAAAAAATAAATTGTGTTATCTGAATGAATGGATGAATTTCACAGCATTGTGAGGGATTTTTTGTTTTTTGTTTTAAATATCTAGACCATGTAACTATTTTTTTGAGACAAAGTCTTGCTCTGTGTCACCCTGGGTAGAGTGCCATGGTGTCTTCATACCTCACAGAACCTCAAACTCCTGGGCTCAAGCGATTCTCTTGCCTCAGTCTCCTGAGTAGCTAGGACTACAGGGGCCTACCACAACACCTGGCTAATTTTTCTATTTTTAGTAGAGACAGGGTCTTACTCTTGTTCAGGCTGGCACTGAACTCCTGAGCTCAAGCAATTCACCCACCTTGGCCTCCCAGGGTACCAGGATTAAAGGTGTGAGCCACCATGCCTGGCTAGAACATATAGCTCTTGTGTGGTCAGAAGGGCCCATTTTTTTGTTACCATGTCACTAGCTGACACTTTAACCTGCCAGGTGCTGGTCACTGTGACTCCCAAACTTGACACACTTCAGTACACTCTTTGTCCCCACTTACGTGTCAGGTGCTGGTCACTGTGACTCCCAAACTTCACACACTTCAGTACACTCTTTGTCCTCACTCACGTGTATGCGATCTGCAGTGTAGCAGGATTACAGAAAGTAATTTCTTGTAATTTCTTCCAGCTCAGACTTAGTCACCCACTAGCTGTGTTAGCATAAGCATTTACCCTCCTCGAGCCTCAGAGACCCTGTCAGTAAAGTGAGATAATAATAGCTTCCTCTTGGGCTTGAGAACTGAATGGATATTTAGATCGGATATGAAAAACGATTTTTAAAATTAGTATGATCTGTGGGCCTGTACAATTTACATACCAAATGTCTTTTGCACTAAAACTCTCCATCACGCAATTGCTCTCCGTGTGATAGATCTTAGCCTGCATTTTGCAGTCAGAAGTTGATACTCTGCATTCCTGTAGGAAATGGAATTCTGTGAGAGCAGATCACGCTGAGTCTCTTCCAAATTGGGTCTTCATTTGATTTAAACACCTGAGACTTTCTAGGACGAGCATACATGGGCTTTAAAAAGTCAAATACAAAAAGTTGGTAACCATTTACTTTCCTGAATGATCAAATTAGACGTGCATTCTGGAAGAATGGCTAGTAAGACCTTCCTCAGAAAGCTGGATCTCATCACACATTTACCACAGGATGGAGGCTTCTGCTGCAGGCTCCCGGTCATCTGCACAGAGCACGTTAGAGTTCTCAACCAGATAACTCGAGGAAACTCCTCTGGGGTGCAGGTGAGTGGAATCTGACCTTTCCCATGTTGCTTTGTGATGATCTGCTCATACATGTATGTTTCATGCTTCTATTTTCTTCAATAGACTGGGAGTTACTTAAGAATAGAACTTGTATCTTCCTAGTAAGTTGAGTCACAAATTATGATTGATGTGGGAAAGGTGCTCACTAAATATTTGAGGAAGAAAAGTAGAAAAGGAAGGAAGGGAGGAAGAGCGAGAGAAAAGGGGAGAGAAGAAAGGAGGATGCTGAGGGAGCTGGACTGAGAAGATTCTACTTTCAGATTTTAATCTAGCCCCATCTTGGAGAGGAACATTTCCTAAGATACTTTTCCTAGTTGGTAGGCTGGCATTATACATGCATGTCAGAAAACCTACAACAAACAACATGAAAAATATTCTCTGCCATTTCCTCCTCTGCTGAGATTGAAACGATGCTGCTCACAGAAGACCTATTTTAAATTACGAGGCTTCCTTGGTATTCCATGAGATTTCCTTCGTTCATTTGAAGAGGCATCAATAATGTTGAAGCATCTGTCCCTGTAGTGTCTTTACAATTTAGCGCTTGTACAAATGAGACTTTCCAGCTCATTAATTTGCTTACGCAAATAGAGCCCAGAACCAGTTAATCCTGAAAAGCGACTACTCTATTTTCATCTCGTAATGACGGCTTCATGCCTGGACTTCAGCCTGAACTAGATAAAGGCTCTTGACAGAGACTATTCATTCCCCACCTGGGCTACTCAAAAGAATCTACTCAAAGGGAAAACAAATCCAACACAGCATGGCAGGTGCTGATCATTTCTTTTCCTGAAAATGGCAGAGAACATCATTGTTCAATCCAAAGGCAAGGCCACAGCAGCCAGGTCAAAATTGTTATCAGTCAACATGAGGCGTGTAGCAAAGAGCTCTAGATGACTTCCCTGAGAGCCAGAATCAGACTGAAACCCCTCAGTACAGGTCCGTCAGATCTTTCTGAGGGTCCTTTTATAAAGTACTCTCTTGTTATGGAGCTACATCTCTTGTAGCAAGGGAAACCTGGCATTGTTTAAATATTTTTAATACCCCATTCTTTCAAATGCAGAGATGCAAAGAGCAGAGAACTGACAGTAATAGTAACTGAAAACTTGCTCTTGCAATTCTCACCCTTAACAGAACCCATGCTCTAATTCCTGTAGCATGAAGTCGAAAGTCCATCCTCTGTGGTATAATGCTCATTGCTCTCATGATTTCACCCCAAGCTAGTTTGTCCCTTCCTCCTTCATCTGCTCAAGGTCATGGATCCACCATGCCAGGCTGAACACTATCCCTAAAAACTTCCAGTCACTAACAAAACTCCATCAATCACAGCATCATCTTAACAACCATCACCCATTTTTACCTTTCAAACCCAGGCCAAAGGTTTCCCATGGTACTGAGTTAATGAATAAAATCAACCCTTGCTGTTGCCCAGTACTCTGCATTTCTCTTACAATACGTGCTTCTGCTTTCTCAGCTAATCATTCATTAATTAGAACTTATTTATAAAACTGGGTTTTCTGCATTCAATCTGATCATGAAATTGCAAACTCACTCTGAATGAACTCCTAGTCACCTTGATGTGACTAAGCTGGGTGTGAAATGAAGCTCAACCCACCTACATGGTCAGGCAAATTGCTGGAGCCTCAGAATAGGAACTTCCTCCAAATTTCAAAACTGCAGGCTCTTGGGGGTACCCAGTCTATTTATTGATAGGAACTTTTTAATGCATTACTAATTTTAATTTCTGTAAAGTATTGGGCTAATTAATTACCTCACAGTCATTCATTGCTTATGGCCAATACATGTAGAGTCAAACATGTACAGCAAATGGATAAAAATAAAATGATTCTAAAACTAATTTCCCAAGATAGGAGAGACACGTTCTCTCCCCTGGCCTCTGTGCCCTCCTGTGGACCTCCTTGCTGGCCTGTTATCCCATGAGAGCACTAGCTCGATGAAAACAAACAGACTATTTATTCCTCTCTGTATCTTCAGTGCCCCTTGTACACAGTAGGTGCATAGAAAATGTTTAATAAATGAATGAAAGTAAAAATGGGCCTAATGGAAGAAGTCTGTGCTAATGGAACAGGAGCCATCCCTGGAATGGGGTGAGTTACATTTACTGAGCTCTGTCTGTATGATCTTGGTTGGACCCAAGTCCTTTACTTACTGATTTTCTTTCTTCAGTGGGATTGTGGCAACTCAGTAAAATATTGATAATCCGTGTTCAGTACCTGACAGATCATAAGAGCAAAGCCAGAATTCTAACCCAGTGCTCTCTGAATCAGGGCACAAACACTTAACAACTGTGTCACAGTTACATTCAGTAAGTCTCATTTTTTGCACAGTTAATGTAACAGGTTTTGGAGCAGCTGTTCTCTAATGTCTCATTCAGTTCTGAGATCCCATAATCCTTTCAACCGAAATTAAGAAACATTTGTTAGAGTTGGATTATAGCATTCATATGGAAGTGTGGGTGTTTATAAATTGGTTTCATACTATAGGGAAGAGAACATTAGATACTTTTTCTTCCATTCTTGAGATACTTTGCTAAGAAGAATATGTTCCAGCTCCATCCATGTAAACATGAAAGAGGTAAAGTCTCCATCTTTTTTCAAGGCTGTATAACATTCCATGGTATACATATACCACAATTTATTAATGCATTCATGATGTGGGTTGATGGGCACTTGGGCTTCTTCCATGACTTAGCAATTATGAATTGGGCTGCAATAAACATTCTGGTGCAAATATCTTTGTTATAAAGTGATTTTTGATCTTCTGTATATATACCTAGTAGAGGAATTGAAGGATCGAATGGCAGGTCTATTTTTAGATCCCTAAGTGTTCTCCAAACATCTTTCCAAAAGGAACATATTAGTTTACATTCCCACCAGCAGTGCAGAAGTATTCCCTTTCTCCACATCCACACCAACATCTGTGCTTCCATATGAATGCTGTAACCCAACTACAGCCCAAGATGAAGGGGAAAGAGGAGGGAGAGGGGAGGGAAAAAGGAAGGATAGGTGGAGGGAGGGTAACTGGGAGGACCACACCTATGGTGCATTTTACAAGAGTACATGTTAAATCTACTAAGTGTAGAATATAAATGTCTTAACACAATAACTAAGAAAATGCAGTGAAGGCTATGTTAACCAGTTTCATGAAAGTATTTCGTTTTTTTTTTTTTTTTTTTTTTTTTGAGACAGAGCCTCAAGCCATCATCCTGGATAGAGGGCTGTGGCATCACAGCTCACAGCAACCTCCAATTCCTGGGCTCAAGCAAGTCTCCTGCCTCTGCCTCCCGAGTAGCTAGGACTACAGGCGCCTGCCACAATGCCCGGCCATTTTTTGGTTGCAGCCGTCATTGTTGTTTGGCCGGCCCGGGATGGATTCGAACCTGCCAGCTCAGGTGTACGTGGCTGGCGCCTTAGCCTGTTGAGCCACAGGCGCCGAGCCTCATGAA
The DNA here is from genome assembly GCA_963574655.1 of Perodicticus potto. NCBI lineage: Eukaryota > Metazoa > Chordata > Mammalia > Primates > Lorisidae > Perodicticus > Perodicticus potto. Next base: position 4,455 of record CAUYRH010027450.1, on the reverse strand, counting down.
AGTATTTCAAAGTGCATATAAAACCAGCACATTGTACCCCATAATTGCATTAATGTACACAGATATGATTTAATGAAAAAAAAAAAAAGAAAAGAAAAGAAAGAAACATTTGCTTTTGAGCCAGCCTCTGTAGTAGGAGAATACTTACACATTTATGGCTCCTGCCATATCAGCCATATTAAGTGTTGACAGCTTTGCCATGTCAACACTCAAAACTCCTTCAGATTTCTTTCACGACAGTCCAAGAGGACAGGAAATAATTTATTTTTCTTGTTTGTTTTTAAAATGATAATGTGCAATAGTAACAAAATTATTTCAACAGAATAGGATGTTATTGATATACCCAAGCTCCTAACTCCCAAAAAATAGACACTTCTGGAAGAAGGAAGGAAGGGACGGAAGGAGGGAAGGAGGGAGGGAGAAGGAAGGAAGGAAGGAAGGAAGGAAGGAAGGAAGGAAGGAAGGAAGGAAGGGAGGGAAATAATTGAAAGCAAATCCTTCAAAGACCAGATCAAATGCCATCTTCTTTTGAAATTACCCTGAAAGTCCAACAATCAGAGTTATTACTTTCTCTTTGGTACTCAGAAAAAGATTTTGATTTTACCTTATTATAGCACTTAGACTGTATAGCAATTAATATATATTTTGCTTACAAATCATAAAAAGATATATATGTAGATTATTCAATACAGACTTATTGAAAATAAGTCTTACTTATACGATGAGAATAATAAAAGTGCCTATCTCAAAAATATCTTGGTAAGACAATTTATTTAAAGTTCCTAGACCGGCAACTAGAATATACTAAATATTGAGTTAAGTATATCTGATATTTAACTATATTCCAGGTTTTCATCTAAATTTACTTATTGCTTTGCTTTTATCGTTGTTTTCTTTTCCTGACAAAAACTCTGAGCATTTTGTAAGAGGTGATCATTTCATTCATTTATTAAAGCCTAGAGCCGTTCATTGTAAAAGGTATTCAAAAAATGTTCATTTATTCACTTGTAGATGTTTACATATTATTTACTGATTGATACCAGTTTTCACTAAACAGTGTATTGGGTGACGTTTACATATAATAAGGTAAACATATTTCAAGAGTGTGATTTGATGAATTTTGACACACATCTGGAAGGAGGTAAGGAAAGAGGAACCAATCACAGAAACGGAGCCAATAAACATGTCCATAATCCTCATAGCTTTCCCCCCCACCCCAGTGTAATCCTTTCTTCCGACCCTCCTTGAATTTCCCATTCCCAGTCAAAAATTGGTCTGCTTTCCATTACTACAGATTAGTTTGCATTTCCTAAAATTTTATATAAATAAAATTCTACAGTAGGTAGTTTTCAATGTCTGTTTTCTTTCACTCAGCATAATTATAGTATTTTGAGATAAAACTATGTTGCTGTATACATTGATAATTCATTCCTTTTTTTTACATTACTTGAACATTAATTTTTATTTTTTTTATTTTTTTTATTTTTTATTTTTATTAAATCATAATTGTGTACATTGATGAAATCATGGGGCACAATGTGATGACTTCATACACAATCTGAAATATTTTCATTGAACTATTTAACATAGCCTTCATGGCCTTTTAATCACTATATGAAGACATTTATATTCTACCTTTACTAATTTTCACTTGTACCCTTCTAAGATGCACCGCAAGTGTGATCCCACCAATCACCATCCCAAGTCCCATCCTCCCCCATCCCCTCACCTCCCTTGCCCCTTTCCCCATTTCTTGTGCTATAACTGGGTTTTAGCCTTTGTATGAAAGCTATAGATTAGCTTCATAGTAGGGCTGAGTACATTGGATACTTTTTCTTCCATTCTTGAAATACTTTGCTAAGAAGAATATATTGCAGCTCCATCCATGTAAACACAAAAGAGGTAAAGTCTCCATCTTTCTTTAAGGCTAACCCTGATAAGACCAGCTTAATTTAAATGAAAAGGATGGGAGAAAGCTGAAAGGAGAAATCATGAAAGAAAATCAGAAGATAGTTTTACCAAAAGGGTGCTTGAAAAAAGTTGAACAGAGAAACCATGACAGTATTAAAGTTTTCATAAGATGGGGAGTATACTAAATGCACTGAATTGTGTGTCTTAGTGGCTAAAATTACAAACTTTATGTTATCTGTATTTTATTATAATAAAAAAAACCTAGTCTAAATAAAAGGGGAGAAAAGGTCTTTTACCACAGACTTGCAGCACCTCAGTATTGGAAAGAACCTTAAAAGCCGTCTAGGCAAGTATTATTTAAGCAATCATTTTGTGAGTCATAAAATCAATTTACACAAAACCATAAAATTTTAAGAAAATAGAATTAAAAATATCTGAGTGTATCTTACATAAGGCTAAGTATGGTTTAACGAAGTCAAGTTTCAGTTGCATATGTATACTAAGTTGTAATGCAAAACATATATTTTGTCTGTATATAAACCATATAATTAGACAAAACACATGGATTAAAAAAAAACTATTCTCAGACATCAGAGGACATGACAAAGTTGAGACTCCTAAAAGAATAGAAAAAAACAAGGTTTCTGAAATCAACTAGACCCAATTAACATTAGTAGAGCATTCCATACAATGATATAATACATATTATTATAAGACCACAGTAATAAGACAATGAGATATTAATACACATCAATGGAACACAACAAGAGTCCCGAAATGAGGCAAGGTAATTCCACAGCGTAAAGCATAGATTTTGCAAAAAATAGTCCTGAAACAACTGGACACCAATGTGTAAAAACTAAACTTCAGGTTTTATGTCATACCATAGGCAAAAAGTAACTTAAAGCATATTGTTGACTTAAACATGAAATCTCAAAATACAAAGCTTTTAGAAGAATATAGAAAAGGAAATTGTAGGGGTTGGCAAAGTTTTCATAAATAGGTGAAAATAAGATAGCAATAAAAAAGCTAATAAGAGTATATATTAAAGTGATCAAAATTTTAAAATTTTGCTCTTGCAAAGAAACCATAAACAACATGAAGTAGGAGAAAATATTTTTGATGTATATACTGACAAAAGATTCTATACAGAATCTATAAAGAGCTTGTAACACTCATAAGAATTCAAGTAAAAAATTAAAATGGGCTTTTTTCATGTGTATATCTTTGAATGGACATTTCACAAATGAAGATATACAAGTGACAGACCTATGAAAAGATTCCATCATTATTATTTATCAGGAAAGCGCCAATTAAAACCTCAAGGAAACTAAAACTTCACAGATTAATAATAGTAAGCATTGATGAGGACATGAAGCAAATAGAATGGTTATAAATTGTTCGTGAGTTTATATAATGGCACAAATTTTTTTAAAAAAATAGTTTTACACTGTCTTATGAAATACATACTTAACCATATAGCTCACCAATTCCATTTTTAACTATTTACCTAATAAAACTGAGTAAGCCACACAAAGTTCTAATATGTGGATGTACACAGTAGATTTAGTCCAAACCTAGCAATAACCTAAGTGTCTACTACCAGGCAAATGGATTCACAAAGTGTGATATAATTCATTCAGTGAAATACTACTCAGCAATAAAAAGGCCCATTGATATGTATGACATACAGATAATTATCTAAATCATTGTGTTAAGTGAAAATAGTCAAAACAAAAAATATATGCACTTTCCCATTTCATTGATATAAAATTCTAGAAAAGGCAAATCAATCTATAGTCACAGGAACCAAGCATATTAGTTTTTGTGTTATTTTGGGCTGTGGCATTAATTATCTGGGCACCAAGGTAACTTTTGAGTGTGATGGAAATTTTCTATCTCATGATTGTGTAGTAGGTAAACAGGTGTAAAAATGTCAACAATAATCAAGTTGTACACTTAAAACTGATGTACTTCATTGTATGTAATTATACCCCAAAAAACTTACTTAAAATAAATTTTAAGGATGTATTATGTATACTAAATGAATGGTATGAAAATGTCCAAGGAATAGGGATGATTAAGGGAAATAACTAGAGGCTTCTATAGTTTCTGCCCTTATTTCTTCATATTCAATTAATTAGGATTCAATACAATAAATTTTACATTGCAGTGGGTTACTTGAAAGTTTTTCAATAATACAAAGATGACTTTGTAAAGTGTCTTAGGGCCATTTTCATATATAAAAAAAGTCCAATATTGTGTTATAGAAATATAAAGCATAGATAATTGGGTTAAATCCATTCTGAGTATAAAAGTTAAAACAAAGCTATAATGTAACCATGTGGCAAAATATATTTATCTAAATACATATATGTAACAGTATATGTGTATGTTGTGTGGTCCAACAGATTGCATTCCAAATAACTTGAAATTTACTGGCCCAGCAATAAAGAGGAAGTGGCAGTAGTGAATTCTTACCTATCAATAATACACATTACATTGAATATAAATGCACTAAATTCTCCAACCACAAGACACAGA
>CAUYRH010027447.1:0-21237 GCA_963574655.1 Perodicticus potto | reverse complement strand
TTTGAGACAGAGCCTCAAGCTGTCCCTTGGATAGAGTGCCGTGGCATCACAGCTCACAGCAACCTCCAATTCCTGGGCTCAAGCGAGTCTCTTGCCTCTGCCTCCCAAGTAGTTGGGAATACAGGCGCCCGCCACAATGCCCGGCCATTTTTGGTTGCAGCTGTCGTTGTTGTTTGGCAGGCCCGGGCTGGATTCGAACCCGTCAGCTCAGGTGTACATGGCTGGCACCTTAGCCCGATGAGCCACAGGCGCCGAGCCTAAGCCTTAATTCTTTGAGAGAGTTTGGTCTAAACCTCTAAGAAAGAAGAAAAGTATTCTCTTACAATCCTCAAATTTTGCAAAATGTCTCTCTCTCCCAAAGTGTTAGTATAAGTTATCTTGCTGTTCCTTTCCTGACCCCCAAATAGAGCCATTTAGACTTCCAGAGAGAGAGAGACCCAAAGCTGGGCCCTATACCCTAAAAGTTTTGAGATTAGCTCCTATAGGACGGATGAGAAATGAGCAGTTCCAGAATCTTCTATGTAGGATTAATTGGGTAAGATAAAGCACAGGGCAGATTTCCCAGCCCCATAACAAAAGCCAGCTATTGTCAGTTCTCTGCATATGTATCCCAGTGCCTAACAGTGTCTAACAAACAGTCAACACTTACTATATGAATGAATAAAGTATTATGTTTGCCCTTTCTTGAAACAGAGAAAACATCTGTGGCCAAGTATGCGTTAGGAAAGGAAATAAGAACTTCTCAGGGACCAGTGCTTCTGTGACATCTGCTATCCCACATCCTCATAATGGAGGGTGCAGGCACATCCCATGCCCCATGATGGCCGATGTTCTAACCTTTTGTATGTTAACTTAATAATCCCCACATGAGTTGATAGCAACTGAGGCACAGTAGGATTAAGTAAATTTGCTGAGGTCACACAGACAGTAACAGCTGTGATCACAACTCAGACCACCTGGTGCCACGACCCAACCTCCTAGCTGTAACGGGCTGCTTAGCTGTGTTTGGTAAGCTTTCTGTGGGTAGAGCAAGGGCTAACCTCTGCCAGTCACAGGCCCCATGCCCCGCCATGGGCCAATTAGTTTTATTCTGTTCCTTTCTTTGCTCATTCAACAATATTTACTTATTTATTTATTTAAAATTTTATATTTTTGAGACAGAGTCTCAAGCTGATGCCCATGGTGTCACAGCTCACAGCAACTTCAAACTCTTGGGCTTAAGCGATTCTCTTCCCTCAGCCTCCCAAGTAGCTGGGACTACAGGCGTCCACCACAATGCCCAGCTATGTTGTTGTTGTCATTGTTGTTTTTAGCTGGCCTGGGCCGGGTTTGAACCCACCAGCTTCAGTGTATGTGGCCAGAGCCCTACCCACTGAGCTACAGGCACTGCCCTATTTACTTATTTTTAACCTGTTTAATTTTTCATACTTTATTCCTTGTATTAATGGGTTAAGAAAAGGCTGGGCATGATGGCTCAAGCCTCCTTGATCCTCGCACTCCAGGAGGCTGAAGCAGGTAGACTGCTTGAGCTCAGGAGTTGGGAGACCAGCCTGAGCAAGAGAGAGACCCCATCTCTACTAAAAATAGAAAAACTAGCCAGGTGTTGTGACAGTGCCTGTAGTCCCAGCTACTGGGAGGCTGAGACAAGAGGACTGCTTGAGACCAAGAGTCTGAGGTTGCTGTGAGCTATGATGCCACAGCACTCTACTGAGGTTGACAAAGTGAGACTCTGTCTCAAAATAAAAAAAAAAATGAATAGGTTAAGAAAGTAAAATTTTCCTAAGTAGGTAATGTCTATAAATGGCCCTCAAGGCTCGGCGCCAGCCACGTACACTTGAGCTGGCGGGTTCAAATCCAGGCCCAGGCCCGCCAAACAACAATGATGGCTGCAACCAATAAATAGCCGGGCACTGTGGCAGGTACCTGTAGTCCCAGCTACTTGCAAGGCGGAGGCAGGAGAATCGCTTGAGCCCAGGAGTTTGAGGTTGCTGTGAGCTGTGATGCCACGACACTTCACCTAGGGCGACAGCTTGAGGCTCTGTCTAAAAAAAAAAAAAGGCCCTCAAAAAGTTCAGTTTCACAAGGAGTGACATTCAGTGATCTGTTTAAATGCAGTTTTAATCCTTATTTTAAGCTAAGTGCAATAATAATTTAATACGATAAGCTACATACACAAGAAACCTGGATATACTCTGGTGTCCATAGACACATGTGGCTTTCATCAAGTACACATTTCCACAACAAGTACTTACAAACTTACAAGTGTGAATAAAACACTACCCTAAATGCTTATCTTGCCATCAATGCCATTCGATTTTTTTTTTTTTTTTTTTTTTGTAGAGACAGAGTCTTACTTTATCGCCCTCAGTAGAGTGCCATGACATCACACAGCTCACAGCAACCTCCAACTCCTGGGCTTAGGCGATTCTCTTGCCTCAGCCTCCCGAGTAGCTGGGACTACAGGCATCTACCACAATGCCCAGCTGTTTTTTGGTTGCAGTTCAGCCGGGGCCAGGTTTGAACCCACCACCCTCAGTATATGGGGCCAACACCCTACCCACTGAGCCACAAGCGCCTCCCCAATGCCATTCGATTTTTAAGCAATGCCATTCTTGCTACTGAAAACATTTGTTTTTAGAGCTTTAATCTAATCTGGGAAAATGAGTTCTCCCCAAATTAACAAATAGTATGTTATAAGCCATAAAAGGTTTCAAATCAAAAAAGCCTTCCAAGACAGAATCATTCACATGAAACTTTCAGTTTCTTTTCTTTCCTTTCTTTCTTTTTCTTTTTTTTTTTTTTTTGAGACAGAGTCTCACTCTTTTGCCCTGGGAAGAGTGCCATGGCATCATAGCTCACAGCAACTTCCAACTCTTGGGCTTAAGTCCACTGTGCCCACCCAGAAACTTTCAGTTTCTAAAAAAAATCATTCTTGTTGTCTGAAGTAAAGAATATTAAAACAGGGCAGTGCCTGTGGCTCATTGAGTAGGGTGCCGGCCCCACATACCGAAGGTGGCGGGTTCAAACCCAGCCTCAGCTGAACTGCAAAAAGGAAAAACAGCCGGGCGTTGTGGTGGGTGCCTGTGGTCCCAGCTACTTGGGAGGCTGAGGCAAGAGAATCACCTAAGCCCAGAAGTTGGAGGTTGCTGTGAGCTGTGTGATGCCACAGCAATCTACCGAGTGCGAAAAAGTGATTTTCTTTATCTAAAAAAAAAAAAAAAAAAAAAAAGAATATTAAAACAAATTATCTTTTAAAACATTCTTACAAAAAACCCCTTACAAAAAAATTTAAAAAATAAATAAATAAAATAAAAAACCCTTACAAAATGTCCACTATAATAACCTCTCAGACTGCTTTTGTATGAAAACTTCAGTATACATAAAGCACGTTTTAGCTATTATAAAGATGCCATTTAGATGTCCCATATTAAACAGCTGCAGTACCCCTTACAATGGCACAAACATACCTAACACATAAATATTATTTCATCTTTTAGATAGTCAAGAGTCCAAAGGAACTCCATAGTTTGCAAGGTACTTTGGCTTATGTATGTTCATTAAAACTCAAAAAGTAATTCAAGTATGGTCATATAAAGACAGGCAATTCATCCAATATTACTCTAAATTGCTCAGGCTTGTTTCAGACTTCTAGCCTCAAGTAACTCCCCCCCCCCCCACGCCAGCCAGCATCCCAAAGTGCTAGGATTATAGGTGTGAGTGACTGTGCTTGGCTTAAGGTATCTTGTAAAAAGCATAAAGAGCGAAGAAGGCAGTAAGGAATTACTGGGCCATGTCTTTGTGCAGGAGAAGTGGTTCATCTGATTTATCTAGTCCTCATAACTATCCTCTGAATTGTTCAATGGAAACAGTAGGCTGGGTGTGGTGGCTCATGCCTGTAATCCTAGAACTTTGGGAGGACAGCCTGAGTAATACTATGAGACCCTTATCTCTTTAAAAAATTAAATTATGGGCTCGGCACCTGTCTCAACGGGCTAAGGCGCCAGCCACGTATACCTGAGCTGGCGGGTTCGAATCCAGCCTGGACCCACCAAACAACAATGACGGCTGCAACCAAAAAATGGCCAAGTGTTGAGGAGGGTGCCTGTAGTCCCAGCTGCTTGGGAGGTGGAGGCAGGAGACTCGCTTGAGCCCAGGAAATGGGGGTTGCTGTGAGCTGTGATGCCACAGCACTCTATCCAGGGTGGCAGCTTGAGGCTCTGTCTCAAAAAAAAAAAAAAAAAAAATTAAATGATTAGCCAGGCATGGTGGCAAGTGACTGTATTCCCAGCTACTCCGGAGGTGCAGGAGGGAAGATCACTTAAGTTCAGAAGTTCCAGGCTGTAGTGAGCTGTGACTGCACCACTGCATCCCAGTCTGAGCAACAGAGTAAGGCCTATCTCTAAAAGCAACAGCAACAACAACAACAAAACAATAATACCTGGCACATAGTGGTGTGCAAGGTTTGTTAAATACATTCAGGTGTCAGGCTGTAGAGCGGGGATGCCCAACCCAAGGCCCAGGGACGGCTAGGAATGCAGCCCAACACAAAATCGTAAACTTACTTAAAACATTGTAAGATTTTTTGGCGGAACTTCACTAAGTGGTTCTCCAGTGTGAACTCTGTAGATGACGATGCAATACCACAATCTCACATACAATAAACACACACACGCTCTTGCTACTTGTACATGTGTGGCTTCAGTTTTACAGTGGCGTGTGACTGCCAGTGTGTCATCTTCCAAGTGCAGACAGTTGAATTGACACCATCGGACATTACATGTGCTCACGGTGACTTGGCAAGGCAGTGATTATCTATAATATTTCAATCTGTCATTGTAACATTTGGCGTTTAGTGTTATTTAGAAGTCAGGTGAGCATTCCTATTTGATTATGAAAGTACTTGTACATCTCACTAGCACCTCACACATAACCCTGTTTTCATCAGCAGCTGAGATGTGGAAGCGCTCAAACCTTGCTTCTATTTTACTGTCAATTTTCATCATAGAAGTAAATATAAGGCCAGGTGCTCTGGCTAGGTGGTAAACCTAGCACTCTGGGAGGCCGAGGCAGATGGACTGCTTGAGCTAAGGAGTTCAAGATCACCCTGAGCAAGAGCAAGACCCTATCTCTACTAAAAATAGAAAAAACAAGCTAGGCATTGTGGTGAGCACCTATAGTCCCAGCTACTTGGGAAACTGAGGCAACAGGATCGTTTGAGCTCAGGAGTTCAAGGTTGCAGTGAGCTATGATGATACCGCAGCACTCTACCCAGGATGAGAAGTGAGACTCTGTCCCCCCACAAAAAAAGTAATTATAGTCCTTTCTCTATTATAATTTTTTTAATCTTAGCTTGGCTTCTACAATGTCTCAAAAGAAAATAGAAGCCCCCCAAAAACACATTACAAAAGAGGGAAGATAGTTCATTGAGAAGTGGATAGATGACTACTTTTTTGTTGTGGCAAATAGTGAAGCACTCTGTTTGATCTGTAGGGAAATTGTGCCAGTTTTCAAAGGCTATAATTTGAAAGATGCTGCCACATTGAATGTATACAGATTGTCTCATAAGGACAAAATAGCATAACTGAAAAAAAGTCTGCCTTCTCAACAAAAAAAAAATTTTTAAGTTAATGACTCAGATGGATTGCATTATAAAAGCTAGCTATGTGGTAGCCTATTTAATAGCAAAAAGCATGGCAGATATAATTTCCCCTGAAAACAAGGGGAATATTTCTTTTTTCTTTCTTTTTCTTTTTTTGTAGAGACAGAATCTCACTTTATCGCCCTCAGTAGAGTGCTGTGGCGTCATAGCTCACAGCAACCTCCAGCTCCAGGGCCTAGGCGATTCTCTTGCCTCAGCCTCCCGAGTAGCCGGGACCACAGGCGCCCGCCACAACGCCCGGCTACTTTTTTTGTTACAGTTTGGCTGGGGCTGGCTTTGAACCCACCACCCTCTATATGGGGCCAGCATCCCACCGACTGAGCCACAGGTGCCGCCCTTTTTTTCTTTCTTTCTTTTTTTTTTTTTGTAGTGACAGAGTCTCACTTTATCGCCCTCGGTGGAGTACCGTGGCATCACACAGCTCACAGCAACTTCCAACTCCTAGGCTTGGGCGATTCTCTTGCCTCAGCCTCCCATGTAGCTAAGACTACAGGCGCCCACCACAACGCCTGGCTATTTTTGTTTTGCAGTTCAGCCGAGGCCGGGTTTGAACCCACCACGCTCGGTATTTTTTTGTTGCAGTTTGGCTGGGGCCGGGTTTGAACCTGCCACCCTCGGTATATGGGGCTAACGCCCTACCCACTGAGCCACAGGCACCACCCACAAGGGGAATATTTCTAAAATCAGTTTGTTTCAGCAGACTATAGTCAGGCAAATGGAAGAAATTGGAAAATGTATTGAAAGAAGTTTGGAGAATAGAGCTGCTAATTTAAAATTTTTTGCTTTGGTGATGAATGACAGCACGGATGCTACAAATATAGTGCAACTTGCTATTTTAATTAGACTTATTGATGACAAGTATAATGTCACTGAAGAAATAGCTTCTTTAATGCCATTAAAAGACACAACTAAATTGGCTCAGTGCACGTAGCTCAGCAAGTAGGGCGCCAGCCACATACATTGGGGCTGGTGGGTTCAAACCCAGCCCAGGTCTGTTAAACAATGACAACGACAACAAAAACATAGGTGGGTGTTGTGGCAGGCATCTGTAGTCCCAGCTACTTGGGAGGCTGAGGCAAGAGAATCACTTAACCCCAAGAGTTTGAGGTTGCTGTAATGCCACAGCACTCTACCAAGTGCGACATAGTGAGACTTTACATCAAAAAAAAAAAAAAAAAAAGGGCGGCGCCTGTGACTCAAGGAGTAGGGCACTGGCCCCATATACCGGAGATGGCAAGTTCAAACCCCACCCCGGCCAAAAACTGCAAAAAAAAAGACATAACTAAATTAAGAGATTTATACAAAGCAGTAAAAACTATGTTAAAGTGGTTTTCTTTATTATCAACATATCTGGTATAGTTCACTGATGGTGCCCCAGTAATCGTAAGTCACTGGGACTTATAAAAAGAGAGAGGGACTTATAAAAGTAAGGACCACTGCATAATTAGGATTACTACGTGAGGACTTTTTTGCTTATCTGTGGGGGCAGATATCATGAAAATTATGCCTGGACTTTTTTTTTTTTGGTCACCAACTTTTGTTAGTGTTTGCGTATTTGTGTGGCCCATGAAAACTCTTCTTCCAATGTGGCCCAGGTAAGCCAAAAGGTTGGACACCTCTGCTCTAGGGCTTTGTATAACATATATTGTCTCACTTAAGCCTCACAACATTTGTACAAAGTAGGTCATATATTGTTATGTAGTAGTATCATCATTTTTTTTTTTGGCAGAATCTCACTTTGTCACCCTTGATAGAGTGCCTTGGCATCATTGTTCACAGCAATCTTGGGCTCAAGCGATTCTCTTATCTCAGCCTTTCAAGTAACTAGACTATAGGCATCTGCCACAACGCAGGGCTATTTTTTTAGAGACGGGTGGGGGATCTCACACTTGCTCAGGCTGGTCTCGAACCAGTAAGCTCAGGCGATCCACCCACCTCCCCCTCCCAAAGTGCTAGGATTACAGGCATGTGCCACCGCACCTGGCCTTCATAATTTTTTTTTTTTTTTAAAGACAGAGTTTCACTCTGTTGCCTCAGTGTTGTGGCATCAGCCTAGGTAACAGCAATCCGAAACTCCTAGGCTCAAGTGATCCTCCTACCTCAGCCTCCCGAGCAGCTGAGACTACAGTGCCTACTGGCACTACTCAAATTACAGACATAAAAATTCTTGGGGGTGGGAGGAGCTTTTCTAGTGAGAGTTTTTTTTTGTTTGCAGTTTTTGGCTGGAGCTGGATTTGAACCTGCCACCTCCAGCATATGGGGCTGGCGCCCTACTCCTTTGAGCCACAGGCACCACCCAAGTTTTTCTAGTGAAATGAAACAGTATGACAGCAAACATCACTGAAGACCAGGCCACTTGGTTCTACTTGTCCTCACCCAGTGTAGGCCAGAGTGCTCAAACAGCAGGACTGGAATGGGCACAAGCTATCCCAGTTTTCCACTACCCTTGACCAACAGGAATCCAGGGTGGTGGGTGGACAGGATGTAATGGTTTAGGTCCATAGTTTCAGACTCCGCCTGCAACCTTGAGCAAGTAACTTTAACAGCGCTTTTGCAACCTGGGAGTGATAACACCCACTACAAAGAAAAAGAACACACTACCTATTGAGCTTTGACGATGTACAGTCTCTCAACAATAGTCCTGCACAAATCATAAACAAGTCACAGTGATTCTTGTTGCTTTGACATTTCTCTCATCTCTTCTGTGAGATTCCGCTATTTTCTTCTGCCTTCACTTGTGTTGTCAGGTGTATAATCATAGTCAATCTTTTTATCGATATCACATAAACAAAGTATAACACAACTTCAGCTTGTTGCTATCTTCCTATATTATGTTTTATAAAACACTTGCTTGTTTTTTAAGAAAACAGCAGTCTAAGAGAAAAGGTGTTTCAACTAACATTACCTTCTCTCACTGGTGCACGGTATACTTGCTTTTCTTGCTACATAGTAGCTTTTTATCCAAATGTTGAACCACTGTATAATCTTCTGAAGACATTTTAAACAGCAGCACTAAATTCAGTACATGCAGGATCAACAGTGTATCTAGCACAGCTGAAGTGAACACGATATGAACAGGTATGCTCAATTTCTTAAATCTGCAAACAACGATCGCTCCATTAAAACAACAAAAAAAGTATGTCTTAGGAGTGGTTAGATGTGGTAGTAAATACCTGTATCGATTAGATTCTTTCAACTGCAAGAGAGGGAGAGGAAGAGAGGGAGCTGTGAGGGTGAGAGGAGGGGGAGGGGGAGGGGGAGAGAGAAGAAAGGTTTTGTCGCAGAATTTTTAGGCTGAGTCTCAGTGCCTGGGTCACATGCCCAGCCCTAGGCCAATCAATCAACGTGTTTACATCCGGGGAAGTTGCTATTGCGCCCTCCCCCGCGGAGATGCCCACCTGAAGCCTGCGGGCTGCTGCGTGTCCCAGAGCGGGGCGAGGGGAATGGGTGGGGGCCACGGGAAGGGTAGATGTCCTCGGGTGGGATTAGCCCCGAGAGCAGCGTCCTGGGCCCGGCGAGCCTCTCCGGGGAGAGCCGCCCGCCGCTCCCCGAGCGCCCGAGTCAGCCCGCCAGCTGAGTCAGCGCCCGCGTGAGCTGGACGCCGCCGGGAAAGCTAATAAGCCTCCGGGCGAGTCTTGCCTCCTGTGACGTGGGTTCGGGCCGCGAGTGGGCGGGAATGAATGAAAAGGAGTGGGCGCGCCACGGTTCCTAGAGCGTTTAGAAGTTCAGAGACAGCGAGGGAAAAGTCAAGAGCAGTGATTGCAAGACGCCGCGCGTCCACCGCGGCTGTGCTGCTTTCTGCAAAAGCCGTCGCACTGCCGGGTTCCGGGGGTGCGCACACACGTGCCGGCCGCCACCCCCGCCACCCCCAGCCCCTGGAAGCTCCTGCCCGGCGGCTAGCCCAGCCCTTTCAGGACCCTCCCCCAGTCTGCCTCTGTTTCTTTTAAGTTTTTGGGAAGGTTAATGAGGGAAGTGGAAGGTTGACCAACCCCATTTGCTGGTCCCCCCCCCCAACTCAGCCTGGACAAATGGATATTTTTGTCACGTAGCAGGGAGAGGGAGGCATGATTAGGAGGGGACCCCAGGGGAAAGTAGAACCGCTCAGAAGCTGGAGAATGCTACCTGGAGACCTGCTCTGTTCCAGGCCCCCAACTGGCAGGTGTGGACACCAGCCCTGCCTTCAGGGAGTTCAGTCTAGTCTAGGAGACTATAAAAAAATGGTTAATTACCGTGGAATGTACTAGTGCGTTAGCCCGAGGCACCGATCTGGCTGCAGAGGTTTGGGAAGGAAAATGCCTGTAAGGGAGGAAGTGCAGCAGGTTAGTGAAGGAGAAACCGCTGAGCTAGGTCTCAGGTCAAATCTAGCCTTGGCCTGGTCCAGAGCGGTGGGAAAGAGGTGGCCTCTGGAGCAGATACTCTCCCTGAAAGCAGTGTTTTGCAACATTTTTTTTCTTTTTTATCTCACTGGCACACCGGAACCTATAGTTAAACTTCTGTGGCACATTTAAATTATGCTGATAAAAAAAAGAATATACTTAACTGTGTTTTGAACTTTCGAAAATAATTAATGATCCTTAAAATTTTTTACAGCACACCTAAGATCCTCTCTCAGCATGCCTCTGCATACCAGTTTAAAATCGCTGCCTTAGAGGAAAAGGAATTTCTGTTTGTTTGTTTAGACTGTCTCTCTTTCTTTCCCCGGTGGCATCATAGCTCACAGCAACCTCAAACTCTTGGGCCCCAGTGATCCTTTCCCTTCAGCCTTCCAAGTAGCTGGGACTATAAGCGCCCACCACAACGCCCACCTTTTTTTTTTTTTTGTCTGTTTGTTTTGCTTTTGGGTTTTTTCTTTAAGCTTCCTCTCAAGCTTTAGATGCAGGCTGATGGGGAAAGGGGTGGTAGCCTCCCTGGGAAGGAGGCTTCTATTTGCAAAGGGCAATTCTTCACAAAGGGGAAAGTTGGAGGCAGCTGGGGGTCCTCAGAGCCAACATACACAGCACTTGAAGGATGGGTGACCAGCCTGGTAAAGCACCAGCAGCCTCTGCTGCACTACTTGCTATGCTAGCTGTTTGGTAGAGGACAGGGTAGGGAGCAGAGGGCAGGGGGAGCTTCCTGGAGAAGGTCATTCTGCTGCATCTTGAAAAACAGCTGAGGAAGTGGCCAAGCAAGTCTGGGGGTCAACATGTGCAAAAGTTGCAGTCTGGGAGGCTGAGTCGAGTGGATTGCCTGAGCTCATGAGTTCCTGAGGCCAGCCTGAGCCAGAGCAAGATCTCGCTCATCTCTAAAAATAGCCGCACATGGCTCAATGCCCATAGCTCAGTGGTTAGGGTGCTGGCCACATACACCAGGGCTGGCGGGTTGACACCTGGCCCCGGCTTGCTAAAAACGACAATGACAACAACTACAACACCACCAAAAATAGCCGGGCATTGTGGTGGGCTACTTGGGAGGCAGAGGCAAGAGAATCGCTTAAGCCTGAGAGTCTGAGGTTGCTGTGAGCTGTGACACCACAGCACTCTACCGAGAGCAACAAAGTGAGATTCTGTCTCTAAAAAAAAATAATAAAATGAAAGGATTAGTTCTCCTTTCAGTCTTTTCTGCAAACATTTACTCATTGTCACAGGGCAAGCCAGCCCAGCCCTGTCCAGTTGTGTGAAATCGAGCCCCAGGTGCTGCAGAACTATGGGAAGGGGCCACCAGCAGCCAAATGGCTGAACAGGGTTGGCCAGAGAGGGGCTGACTCCCAGGGCTGAAAACAGCCTTGGTAGCAACTGAAAGTTAAGTTGATTTCCTTAACATAGGCATTCATGTAGGAGCCCTTTGGAAAGGAATGACAGTGGAATTTCGAGTCAGAAAAGCAGAAGGCCTGGGCTTGAGGCCTGGCTCCACTGTGCCAGCTGGAGTCACCCAACTCTCTGTTCCACAGCCCCCACATCTGTCACTAGGAAACATGTCTGCCCCACAGGGTTAGTTGAGATAAAACACGTGCATTAAGAGTGTACAAATGTTAGTTACCATAAACTTGCTTTAAAAAAATAAAACCCACAGCAAGAAAATCCCCAGGCAAACTCATTTTACTCCAGTTACTATTTGGCACTGAGCAGGTTGCAGATTTACTGGATGACACAGCAAGTCAGTGGCAGAGCCAAGGTATGAATGCATCGAAGTTGCTGACACTGATACCAGAACCAGTTGAAACCCAATTTCATGCTGCAGTTCAGAGTGTGTTCCCAGGAAGTTCCTTTCAACAAAGAATGTTCAAGGTGGTTCCCAATGGGCAGCCCAACAGTCTTTGAAATGGTTGGCAAGATGTAGCTGGATGAGGGTCCCAGGCAATGGTGAAAATGGAGACAAGGGGCGGTGCTCGTAGCTCAGTGGGTAGGGCGCTGGTCACATACACTGAAGCTGGCTGATTCCAAACCCATCCTGGGCCTGCTAAACAACAATGACAACAGCAGCAACAAAATAGCTGGACATTGTGGCGGTTAGTCCCAGCTATTTGGGAGGCTGAGGCAAGAGAAGAATCACTTAAGCCCAAGAGTTGGAGGTTGCTGTGAGCTGTGATGTCATGGTACTCTACCCAGGGCCACAGCTTGAGACTCTTATCTCAAAAAAAAAAAAAAAAAAGGCTCGGTGCCTGTGGCTCAACGGGCTAAGGCGCCAGCCACGTACACCTGAGCTGGCGGGTTCGAATCTGGCCCCGGCCGCCAAACAACAATGACGGCTGTGATCAAAAAATGGCCGGGCATTGTGGCGGTTGCCTGTAGTCCCAGCTACTTGGGAGGTGGAGGCAAGAGACTTGCTTGAGCCAAGGAATTGGAGGTTGCTGTGAGCTGTGATGCCGCGGCACTCTATCCAGGGTGACAGCTTGAGGCTCTGTATAAAAAAAAAAAAAAAAAAAGTGGTACCTGTGGCTCAAAGGAGTAGGGCGCCGGCCCCATATGCTGGAGGTGGCGGGTTCAAACCCAGCCCAGACAAAAACTGCAAAAAAAAAGAAAAAAGAAAATGGAGACAAGAAGTAAGAGACTAATGTCCAGAATTGGCTGTTTGTCCTGAGAACTGGAGAGGAGACCCCCTGCCCCAAAACCTTTTCTCACTCTGTCACCCTGGGTAGAGTGCCCTGGTGTCATAGCTCACAGCAACCTCAAACTCTTGGGCTCAAGCAATCCTCTTGCCTACGCCTCCCAAATAGCTGGGATTGTAGGTGACCACAACAACGCCCAGCTATTTTTTAAGTAGAGATGGGGGTCTTGCTTTTGCTCAGGCTGCTCTCCCAACTCCTGAGCTCAGGTGATCCACCCGCCTCAGCCTCCCAGAGTGTTAGGATTACAGGCATGAGCCACCACACCCAGCCTAAAAACAGATTTTTGAGGTATATTTTATATACCATGGGTGGCGCCTGTGGCTCAGCGAGTAGGGTGCCAACCTCATATACTGAGGGTGGCAGGTTCAAACCCGGCCCTGGCCAAACTGCATCAAAAAACAGCCAGGCCTTGTGGCGGGCGCCTGTGGTCCCAGCTACTCAGGAGGCTGAGGCAGGAGAATCACCTAAGCCCAGGAGTTGGAGGTTGCTGTGAGGTGTGATGCCACAGCACTCTACCGAGGGCGATAAAGTGAGACTCTGTCTCTAAAAAAAAAAAAAAAAAAATTACATACCGTGAAATACATTATTTTAAAATGTACAATTCTGGGATTTTTAGCATATTCACAGTGACACACCACAATAACTCTTACTACATTATCATTACCCGATAAAAGAACTCTTAGCTATTAGCAATCACTCCCTTTCTCCAACCCCTACCTTCCTCCTAGCCCTAGGTAAACCACTAATCTACTTTCTGTCTCTATAGATTTGCCTATTCTGGACATTTCACTAGATTGAATCATACAATACGTTGTCTTTGTGGCTTCTTTTACTTACATAATGATTTCAGAATTCATCCATGTTGGAACACATATCAGTATGTCGTTCTTTTTTATGGATTAATAATATTCTGTTATATGGATGGACTACATTTCCTCCAGAATTTAAATTCTGTTACTTACTTTCTACCACCTCAGTGTCTATACATCTCCACTGAAATGAGGAAGGCTTTCTCACCTGCTGCTCCCCCCACCAGGAGCCAATCAGAGGTGCTGGTACTTTCCTTCCCAGACTTTCTCAAGAGCCACACCCCCAAATGCCATATCTATTACACTCTTAGGGAGTTAACTTTGTTTTGAAAGCAACTGGGGACCACTAAAGTGTTTTCAGCACTGGGGTAACATGATAAGATTATATTTTAACAAGATTACTCCTGCTATTCTGTGGGGAATATATTGGAAGAGGCAGGACAGGAGTGAGAGGGAACAAGGGGTAATCTGACACAGTGACCCAGTCAGTGAGTCTTAGCCTGAGTCAATAGGCTAAGAAGGGAGCAGCCAAGCCCTGGGAAGTACAGGACAGGTGGAGGAGGTTGGAGGAGGCAGAGACACACCCAACCCTTGGGATGCCTTGGGTAGGGCATGGTGAGTGGCAGACATGGATGGCAGGAAAAAGGGCTTACTGCTCTCATTAGGCTTGATGTCCTTGAAACATTGCTGGGCAGGGCTGAGCAACAGGACAAGAGCCAGATGGCTTGGAGGAGAGGATGCTGAGACTTCTATTCTGGAGGAGTTTGCAGGCAGTGGCGACTTTATCCAAGGATTTTGGTGAGATTGAATGCAGAGCTCTGAATCTAAGCGCCTGGCCGGTGGAAACAGCCTGGGCTAGCTTGCTTGCGCTTGTTCAAATGAGGAAGATGCTCTGTGCTACTCCCCCACCCCCAAACGAATGTCTCCATACAAAGCTGGAAACGTTCTCTTACCTAAGGTCTCTGCACATTCCCCCAAGCCTTTGAGGTGTGTCATTGGCCCTTTGTGCAGATGAAGAAAGTGGAACAAGGGTGGCGCCTGTGGCTCAAAGGAGTAGGGCTCCGGCCCCATATGCCAGAAGGGGCGGGTTCAAACCCAGCCCTGGCCAAAAACTGCAAAAAATAAAAAATAAAAAGAAAGTGGAACAAGAGCTGCCAGCCCTGGTCCCTCACACAATAGCAGGGATGAAGCTGGGAGGCGGGAGGAGCCCTGCAGAGCTCTGGGCTGCACTCTGGGGTAGTGAGGTCTGCCCATCCTGCCTGCCTTGTTCCTTCTCCCATCCCTGCATTCCGCCTCCAGCAGCTCCCTCTGCCTCTTATTGTCCTGTCCAAGCCCAAGTGGGCGGAAAGAGCTAACTTTGGAGTTAGACCAGATTGCAAGCAATTTATCTGAGCCTCCCTATGGCCACCAGGGCAACTGCGCCACTCAGATTCCTCTTTGGAAAAGGGCTTGCTGCCCAGCTGCAAGGGGTGTAGGTAAGCTGACAATCCCAGTCCTTTTAGGGACTGCCTCAACTTTTTTAAAAAAATCAAATTTTGACAAATTATAATTGTATACATTTTTGGCAAAATGACATTATAATATATATATATGTATATATATATATACACACATACACAATGTGGAGTGATTTAATCAAGTTAATTAACACATGTATTACTTCAAATACTTAGCATTTAATCCTCCTGTCTGATGGAACCATTGTACCCTTTGTCCTACCTGTCCCCATTCCCTCTACCTGCCATCTTCTGCCAACCACCATGCTACCCTCTGCTGCTATAAGTTTGATTGTCTGTCTATGCTTGGCTTATTTCACTTAGCACAATGCCCTTCAGGCTCATCCATATTGTTGCAATTGACAAAAATTCCTTCTTTTTAAGTCTAAATAGCATTCCATTGTGTATATATGCCATGTTTTTTTATCCATTCATCTGTGGATGGGCACGTATGTAGGTTGATTCCATAATTTGGCTATTGTGAATAATACTGCAATAAACATGGGGGTACAGATATCTCCTCAACATGCTGATTTCATTCCCTTGGGATATATACTCTGAAGTGAGATTGCTGGATAACTTGGAGATTCTATTTTTACTTTTTGGAGGAAACTTGCCTCAGCTTTGAGCTGGGATCACACCCTTCTTGGAGTGGTTCCCAGCCACTGACTAGGCAAGGCTGTGGGACAAGGGCCCAGCCATTTCCACCTACTGTTAGGCTGCTTTGCTCAGAAGCTTCCCACCAGGCTGGCACTTTTCTTGGAAGAAGAAATGGCCAGATGTACCATCATATATTGATCCATGGGCTGTAGCCAATGGTTTGACTAGATGATTAGGGTCTTGAAAGAAACAGAATTGGGAAACTGGTGACAAAGAAATCTAGGAAGAGGCTCGGCGTCCATGCTCAGTGGTTAGGGCACCAGCCACATGCTCCGGGGCTGGCAGGTTTGAACCCTGCCCGGGCCTTGGCTGCTAAACAACAATGACAACAACAACAACAATAACAACAAAAAATAGTTGGGCATTGTGGCAGGCGCCTGTAATCCCAGCTACTTGAGAGGCTGAGGCAAGAGAATCGCTTCAGCCCAGGAGTTTGAGATTGCTGTGAGCTGGGATGCCACAGCACTCTACCAAGAATGACATCATGAGACTCTGTCTCAAAAAAAAAAAAAAGAAAAGAAAAGAAAAAGAAATAAAGAAAAGAAAAGAAATTTGGGGAAGAGAAATGTGGAGGTATGTGGATAGACCTCTCTGAGTGGGCGAAAGATGTGAAGATATTTGGGTCCCATGTGAATGCTCACTGAAGGGTGCTCACAGAAGAGGAGGATTTTAATAAACAAGTAGAAAGGACGGCCAGGTCTCTGGATACCAGTCACCCTTCCCCAGAACTCTAGTCACTACCTAATGAGCTCAGGAACCAAGTGCCCCGGTGGCAGGGATGGGGTCATGCTTGTGCTTGGCAACATGGAATTCCACTCGTCAAGGCTGACCTGGCTATAGCCACCACTGTACCACTTGCCAGCAGCAGATACGGCACCATTTCCTGGGATGATCAGATAGCTACCTGTGGCAGGTTGATTACACTGGGTCACTCCCATCATGGAAGGGGCAGTGTTTTGTCTTTACCAGAAGAGACACTCTGGTTATGGGTTTTCCTTCCTTGCACACAATGCTTCTGGCAAAACTACCATCCTTGGACTTATAGAATGCTTTATCCACTGTCATGGTATTCTAAACAGAAATGCTTCTGACCAAGGGACTCACTTCACAGCCAAAGAAGTCCAGCAATGGCCTCGTACTCATAGAATTCATTGCTCTTACCATGTTCTGCATCACCATGAAATAGCTGTCTTTATAAAATGGTAGAATGGCCTTTTAAAGCTGTAGTTACATCACCAGTCAGGTGACAATACTTTGCAGGACTAGGTTAAAGTTCTCCAAAAGGCTATACATGTTCTGAATTAGCATCTAACATATAATGCTGTTTTTTTCTCATAGCCAGGATTTATACGTCCAGGGATCAAAACAGTGGAAATGGCACCACACACCATCACTCCTAGTGACCTACTAGCCAAATTTTTGCTTCTTGTTCCTTGTGTTTTATGTCCTACTGGCTTAGAAGTCTTAGTTCCAGAAGGAGGAAACCTCCCCTAGGAGACACAGCAATGATTCCATTGAACTGGAAATTAAGACTTCCATTCATGGGCGGTGCCCGTGGCTCATCAAGTAGGGCGCCGACCCCAGGTACCGAAGGTGGCGGGTTCAAACCCAGCCTCGGCCTGAACTGCAAAACAGAAAAACAGCCGGGCGTTGTGGCGGGCGCCTGTAGTCCCAGCTACTTGGGAGGCTGAGGCGAGAGAATCGCCTAAGCCCAGGAGTTGGAGGTTGTTGTAAGCTGTGACGCCACAGCACTCTACTGAAGGCGATAAAGTGAGACTCTGTCTCTACTAAAAAAAAGAAAAAAAAACTTCCATCCAGTCACTTCAGATTTCTCATCCCTGTGAGTCAACAGGCCAAGAGGGGAATTACTGTGCCGGGGTGATAGATCCAGATGGCTAAGAGCAAGTGGACTGCCTGGACTACAGAAGATTCCTTAGCGTGTCTCTCAGTATTACCATACCCTGTGATTAAGGCCGGTGGGAAACTACAGCAACCCAATCCAGGCAGGACTAGGAGTGACCCAGACTCTTCAAGAATGAAGGTTTGGGTCACCCTCTAACACCCCAAGGTAAGAATCATGCCCAGCTGAGGTGCTTGCTGAAGGTGAAGGGAATATAGATTGGATAGTAGAAAACGATAGTTATAAAATCCAGCTATAACCATGTGGCTAACTACAGAAACAAAAATACTGAAAATTGTCATGGAGTTTTGCCTGCCTATTGTGTTAAGAATAAATTTGTGCATAGTACATTAAGCAAATATCTTTGTTTTCTCTTCTCTTATTACCTTATCATGTAAGATAAGATTTACTAACTTTCTGTCAGCATTTAAGACTTGTTAAATTTACATCCAACCATTTAAGTTATTAAATAATCAGAAGAAGAGAGTAAACATCACTCACTCCAGAACTTCAACTCCTCTCCTGGGGATGGGGTCAGTGCGTTTCAGGAGCTTGTATCATGTTGGGTAGAATTATGAGCTTATTATTGTCTTTACTTGGAGATTAAGTATGGTTTTTGGAGAGGTGTATGGGTGCCAAGTTGAGAAGGGGTGAACTTGTGAAGGTTAATATCAGGTATCGACTGGATTGAAGGATGCATAGAGGGTTGGAATAGCGCTGTTTCTGGGTGTCTGTAAGGTATTTCCAGAGGAAACTGATGTGTGAGTTAGTGGACTGAGAGAGGAAAACCAGCCCTCCATGTGGGTGGACACCATCCATTCTGCTGGGGGCCCCTGCAAGGACAAAGCAGGCAGAAGAAGGGACACTCGGCTTTCTCTTTCTCTCTTCCTCTTCTGGAGAAGGACACCTTCTTCTCCTCCTGCCCTTAGACTCCAGACTCCAGGTTCGTCAGCTTTTGTAATCTGGAACTTGCACTAGTGGCCTCCTGGGGGCTCTCAGGCCTTCAGCCTCAGAGTGGGGTGCAGTGTCAGCTTCCCTGGTTCTGAGTCTTTCGGGCTGAGCCTCACTACCCACTTCTCTGGTTCTGTAGCTTGTGGAGCTTTGCCTCTGTGATCATGTCACCCAATTCCCTCTAATAGGCCTCCTTTCATGTATGTCCTAGTCATTCTGTCCCTCTGGAGAACCCTGATAGAGTCACTTACGTCGATGAGATAATTTGGCTGTTGTGAGCAATACCTGGGAGTACAGATCTCTCTTCAAGATACTGATTTCATTCCTTCGGACATGTTCTCAGAAGTGGGATGGCTGGATAATATCATGATTCTATTTTTAGTTTTTGGAAGAACCTTGCCTCAGCTTTTAATCTGGGATCACACTCTTCCTGGGGTGGTCCCAGCCACTGATGAGGCAGAGCTGTGGGCTGAGGGCCCACCCCTTTCCACCTGCTGTTAGGCTGCTTTGCTCCAGAGCTTCCCACAAGGCAGCAGAGCGGGTCAGGCCTGTATCCCGGTGCCTCCCTTCCTCCTCACACAGGGCTCATCCCATACACGCACTTGGCACTCCTCTGTCCCTCTGGCATCTGCTCCTGGAAATCCTAGCCTTTAGGGCTCCTTCTTCAACTGTCAAATGAAGTGAGAAAGAAAGAACATTTTATCTAAGGAATGAGAGCCCCTTTTAAATTACCAGCAGCCACATCTCACTCTCCTTTGACCTATGGAACCTAATAACACCCTACTCTGGAGGCCACTGTGGATACCCAGCCCCTCTCTAGTCAAGGTTAATGTCTTTAAACCAATGGAAATTCCTGAAAAGTAACGTTTTTTACCACCCCCTCTTCTGACTCCTCTTTCTTTTCGGTTTTCACTATGTTGCCCAGGCTGGTCTTGAACTCCTGGGCTCTAGGAATCCTTACCCCACAACCCGATGGATTACAGGCATTGCCACCACCTTTTTTCTTTAAAAACTCAAGCCTCTCTGTTCTCTGGAGCACATCCCAGTGTTTCCCAGGCTGCAGTCCTCAACTTTGGCCCAAATGAACTCTCTATATAAATTTTGCCTCAGTTTTCTCACATCAACAGAGGATAATAATATACGGAGGGTCAGGTGCGGTGGCACAAACCTGTAAGCCTAGCACTCTGGGAGGCCAAGGCGGGTGAATGGCTTGAGCTTAGGAGTTCAAGACCAGCTTGAGCAAGAGCGAGACCAACCCCTCTCTACTAAAATAGAAAAACTGAGGCAAGAGGATCACTTAAGCCCAAGAGTTTGAGGTTGCTGTGAGCTATGATGTCATGGCACTCTACCCAGGGCAACAGCATGAGACTCTGTCTCAAAAAAAAAAAAACAAAACAAAGAAACAAAAAACTGAGTTGTTTCAAGGATTAGTAACAAAGTGATGTCAACTCAAATGCCTCCTCTGGTATCAGTGGGCTGATTTTCCATCTGCCCCTTCAAATCCACTTCCTACCCTTAGACACCCTGCTCTGGGCCCCAGAAGGCGTACCCTTGACCAAGCAGAGATGAGGGGATGAGAGGGAGGGAGTCCGATTACTCCTCTGGTCCCTCCTACTAGGCTGCTGCTGGTTGGCCCCATGTCAGATGCTTCTGGAATCCACGTCACATTTCCCCTTGGCCACTTCTGACTTCAGCTACAGCTGAAACAGGAGGTTGTTTGTGAGCTCAGTTCATCTCTTGCCAATCTCCCCCCTCAAGTGTGCACCTCGTGTCTGTTTGCTTTCTCCCCTGGACGTCTTTGACACTGTGGGAGACCCACAGTATGCTTAGGTAGCACAAGCATACTCCAGAAGTTCAGGCTTACTGTCCCAGGGGAGAAGCCTCAACCAGCTGGGACAGGAGCCAGCAGATGAAAACTCAACCTCCCATCCTTCTGATGGATACTTCTGAGGGATGTTCTTTTTGTTTGTTGACAGAGCCTCACTCTGTCACCTTGGGTAGAGTGCCATGGCATCATTGCTCACAGCAACCTCAAACTCCTGGGTTCAAGCAATCCTCTTGCCTCAATCTCTTGAGTAACTGGAACTACAGACACCCAACACAATGCCCACATACTTTTTCTATTTTTAGTAGAGATAGGGCTTTGCTCTTGCTCAGGCTGGTCTCAAACTCAAGAGCTCAAGGGATCCACCAGCCTCGGTCTCCCACAGTGCTAGGATTACAGGTGTGAGCCATCACACCTGGACCTGAGAGACATTCTGAACCTTCCCAGGTGGGCCAGGACAAGTGGAGCTCCCACTGCCACACCAACAAACTTGGTAATGTACCCTTACACTGACTTTCCCTTCTTTTGTCCCTCTGTTTCCCTATGCCTGCTCCTAGAATCACATCAAAAAAACAGAAAAAAGGCTCGGCGCCTGTGGCTCAATGGGCTAAGGCACCAGCCACGTACACCTGAGCCGGCGGGTTCGAATCCAGCCCGGGCCCGCCAAACAACAATGACGGCTGCAACCAAAAAAGGGCCGGGCATTGTGGCGGGTGCCTGTAGTCCCAGCTACTTGGGAGGCGGAGGCAGGAGACTCGCTTGAGCCCAGGAATTGGAGATTGCTGTGAGCTGTGATGCCACAGCACTCTATCCAGGGTGACAGCTTGAGGCTCCGTCTCAAAAAAAAAAAAAA
>CAUYRH010027441.1:0-22036 GCA_963574655.1 Perodicticus potto | reverse complement strand
CGCCCAGCCATTTTTTGGTTGCAGCCATCATTGTTGTGTGGCGGGCCCGGGCTGGATTTGAACCCGCCAGCTCAGGTGTACGTGGCTGGCGCCTTAGCCCGTTGAGCCACAGGTGCCGAGCCGCTAACATTGATTTTTGGTTACTATGCAGCCAATCCCCCATCTACATGGCTACCATTATGTTTTAAACTTTCCTGGTTTTGTTTGGGGAATCATGCACCCAGTCCCAAGGCACAGAGTAGGTTTGGTTTCAGCTTATCATAGCTATCTCACTCTCCTTTGCCAGAAACTTGCCTTCCCATCTTCTCTTGCAGTTAAGAGTAGCCATATGACTCATCAGGGCCAATAAGGTTCAAGAAGTCTGCTAGAGTGCCTCTGGAAAAAAGTTTCTCTTCCTGATAAGAAACAGAGATGAAGAAAAGATTTTGGCTTCCCTGGATATACCCTCTTCCTCCTTCCTTTTGAGTATACACTTCAAAGACATCATGTTTGGAGGTGTGGCTGCCATATTGCAACAAACATGAAGATGAGAAGCCAACATGCAATGGTGGAAGAATGGAAGGTAGCGAAGCACTGGGTGACCAACCCAGAACCGACCTACCTCAAACCACTTAGTAAGTGAATGATAAGTGTCTTTATGTTTTACAATAGTGGTTCCTAAAGAGTATTCTGGAAATCTCCAGGGATCCCTAAGACTCTTGAAGGGGTCCTACATTGACAAGACAATTTTTTGTAATAATATTAAGACATTATTTGCCTTTTCATCCTCATTCTCTTACAAGCTTACAGTAGTGTTTTCCAGAGTCTATATGATATTTGCTATCTCTTCAATCTATGAGAGAAGCAGATAAAGAATTACATGAAGTCAGACAGGAAAGATTTGCAAAAAAGTAAAACAATGCCATTCTCGCTAATTTATTTCTATTTTGGAAAAATTTTCATAAAAATGTATCATTTATATTGAAACATCATGGGATTATTGTTATTTTTAAATGAATTGACAAATACACATTTACATTTTTTCTGTTTGTATTTCTAATTCAGTAAATGTTAATAGATATAAACCTCACAAACAAAATCTGTTTGGTCTCCTCAATAATTTTTAAGAACATAAAGGAGTCCTGAGACCAAAAAAGTTTGAGCGCTGCTAACTTAAGCCTCTTTCACTGAGTTTTTCTATCAAGTGCTGCCCAAAGCATTACTGAATGACACAGAGCAGAATTATTGGGGGAGAACTATCTTTGTTAGGAAAGGAAACTGATGGGTCATTGTGGTTGTAGAAAGCAGCAGGGCTGGGTGACCTGGGGATGAAGCAAAGAGAGTGCTAGACTGCTCAGCATAAGAATGAAAAATTGGAGTATTGGAGGCAAGAAGGCTAGGGAGAGGAACAAAGAAGGTGAAGAATTAGAAGACCTTGCAATGTGGTTGGAAGGGGAGCTGAGTGTAAGAGATGCCTAGCGATAGGGCATGGAGGGTGGGATGAGAAGGATGGCTGATGGCCATCTACCAGTCTGTTTTAAACTCTCCTGATAGTGCCCTGTTGCTGCCTCCAAATCCTCATTCAAAGTCTGCTAGACTTTCATAGCAACCTTGGTGAGCGGTATTTTGGGGAAATCGAGGAAAGGGAGCTTTATCACACATCAGGGTTGACATGGGAGAAAACAAGAGGTGAAATGTAGGTGACAGAATTCCCAGCAAACCAGAAATCAGAACCAGAAGTCACTCAGTGATATGTAAGGTTGTCCTGCCCATCCCACCATCCCAGGCAAATCTCTGTAGATTCTGGTAAAGGGCCAGAGGGTTTCCCACCACAAGAGGTTTTGAGCCCATTCTATCCAAATTTCAAAGAGCTGTATTACCATAGCTGAAGTCTGTATTGTCAATGTGCTGGTCAGCTATTTCCCAGAGGATTTGGCATTTAATGGCTGGGAAGTTGTCCAGCACCCCTTTCCAGGTGGGTGCCAGGAGATAGGAATCTTGTAGCTCCTCACCTCGAGGTGAGGACTTAAATTGAGGCACAGATTTCTGGGAGTCTTTCTGGAGGCAGTCATGTTGATTTTCGAAATATGCGGTCTCAGCATTTTATTTTATTACTTCTGCCCTCTGGGTTTTTGGTAGGCTTATTTTAATGTTCATTTACTGTACTCACGAAGAAAAAAGTTCTCCAGTATGCTTTCATGAAGATATGGGCAATCTGTACTTATTTAGTGTGTTTTAAACCTAATCAGGAGTTGTCAGTATTTGGAAACTTTACAGCTTTCAAGATGAAAGCAGTGATGGTTGTGACATCATTACTATTAATTACCCCTTTGCAAAAATTTGCCTGAATGGTGAAGAAGTGGGTGTGTCTGTGGGTATTTAATGTGATGATTAAAATATATTAATGATAGTTTTCACTTCTGTAACATCATACATCTTAGGAACTTCTTTAAAAGTGCTTCTACAGGCTTTAATTAGGAAGAAGTAAAACAGCTTCATTTTAAAAAGAGGAAAATAAAATGCTAAAAGAAGGATCACATTGGGAGGAAGAGTTTGAGCAGAATAAAGCTCCCTCCTCACAGTTCAACAATGAGCTGAACCCTTTTTCCTTCCCTTTCACCAAGAACTGACATTCACAGGCTTTAAATGAAGAACAGAAATTTGTTCACACCTTGACACGTTAGCAACCTGAGCCAAAAATAGCACCTTTTGGGGCTCAGCATGGTGGCTTATTCCTGTAATCTTAGCACTCTTGGAGGTGGGGCAGGAGGATTGTTTGAGATCAGGAGTTCCAGACAAGCCAGAGCAAGAGCCAGCCCCACTCTCTAGTAAAAATCGAACAATTAGCCCAGCATAGTAGTGGGGGGCCTGTAGTCTCAGCTACTGGGGAGGCTGAGGCAGGAAGGAGGATCACTGGAGCCTAGGAGTTTGAGGTTGCAGTGAGTTATGAAGACACTGCACTCTACCCTACCCAGGGCGACAAAACAAAAGTCTGTCTCAAAAAAAAAAAGAAAAAAAAAAAGGGCTGGTCTCCGTGGGTCACGCCTGTAATCCTAGCATTCTGGGAGGCCGAGGTGGGTGAGGAGTTTGAGACCAGCTTGAGCAAAAAGCAAGACCCTGAGGCAAGAGGATTGCTTGAGCCCTAAGAGTTGGAGGTTGCTATGAGCTGTGATGCCAGGGCACTCTACCCAGGGCAACAACTTGACTCTGTCCAAAAAAAAAAAAAAAAAAAAAAATTGGGGGCCCCTAAGAAATTGTTTATTATAAGCTACTTTCTAAGTTTATCTCAATAAAACAAATAATAAACAAACAAGGAAAGCAAAACAATCCTCAAGGAATCAAATGGACTATAAAACTCAGAATTTTTTTTTTTTTTTTTTTTTTTTGTAGAGACAGAGTCTCACTTATTGCCCTCAGTAGAGTGCCGTGGCGTCACACAGCTCACAGCAACCTCCAATTCCTGGGCTTAGGCGAATCTCTTGCCTCAGCCTCCCAAGTAGCTGGGACTACAGGTACCTTCCACAATGCCCGGCTATTTTTTTTTGTTGCAGTTTGGCTGGGGCCGGGTTTGAACCCGCCACCCTTGGTATATGAGGCTGGTGTCCTACTCACTGAGCCACAGGCGCCACCCAAAAACTCAGAAGTTTTGATTCTCAGTTTCCTCTTTAACCATTTTGAGTTCTGGGTTATGTATGAAACTGTTCTGGATCAAAAAATGGAAGGAATGATTGCTAATTATTCCACTTTTTACCGGTCATTTTTACTTTCAGATGAAGGAAATACATGAACATTGATAGAAATGCAGGAGAGAAAATGCAGAAAAAATAGAAAGAAAATGTTTGCACCAAATGTATTTAGTTATATATCTGAAAGGGGAAAAAATGAGGGGCATTCTCTTTAAAAGCTGTTACAAAAAATTGCAAACATACACAAAAGTAGAGAGACCACCCCCCCATGTATTTATCATCCAGTTTCTATTTTGTGCTATTCTTATTTCAGTTCTCCCCTGGCACTCATTTTGTTGGAGTATTTTAAAGTAAATCCCACACATCATATCACTTCATCATAAATATTTCTGTGTTTTTTTTTCCTAATGCATAAGAGCTTTAAAAATAGGACCATAAATACCATTATCACACCCAACAGAAAACCAATTCTTTAATGTTATCTAATAAGTAGTGTGTATTTCGTTTTTATTGATTGTTTCCAAATTGTCCACAAATTGCATTGATGGATGTCTCAAATCTTTTTTACTTAATGGGTCCCCTTCCCTCTCTCCCTCATTCCATTAATTTGTTGGAAAAACTGGATCATTTGCCCTGTAGAATTTTCCAGTCTATATTTAGTTGATTGTATCTTTGGTGTCTTTTAACATGTTTCTCTAGCCCTCACATTTCTTTAAATAGTAGTTAGATCTGGAGGCTTGATTAGCTTTAGCTTCTTTTTGTTTTGTTTTTGGCATGTATACTTCAGTAGTTGTGCTGTGTACTTACTATTACATGGCATCACATCAGGAGTGTATAATGTTGTGTCATCTCAGAGGCATGTTAAGATTGACTGGAAGGATCCCTGATGTCACTGCAACATAGTGATTTTCTCATTCTATTACTTCTGCAGTTATGAGCTGTGATATTTTATTTATTTATTTATTTATTCATTTATTTATTTATTTATTTATTTATTTATTTTTGAGACAGAATCTCACTTTGTTGCCCTTGGTAGAGTGCGGTGGCGTCACAGCTCACAGTAACCTCTAACTCTTGGACTTAAGCGATTTCTCTTGCCTCAGCCTCCCAAGTAGCTGGGACTACAGGTGCCTGCCACAACGCCCAGCTGTTATTTTGTTGCAGTTGTCATTGTTGTTTAGCCGGCCCAGGCTGGGTTCGAAACCACCTGCCTTGGTGTATGTGGCCGGTGCCCTATCCACTGAACTACAGGTGCCGCCTGAGCTGTGATTTTTTTAAATAAGGAAAAACTTTCCCTTGTTTGTTTACCCTGAAATATAGTCCATAAAGGAAAGGCAAGAGAAATGTGTGATTCTTTTCCTTTAGTTAGTACTTCCCAGGATAACGCCTTAGGAACCTTCAAAGTCTACAGATGAGAGTTTCTTTGAAAAATACCATTAGGCCGGGCGTGGTGGCGCACGTCTGTAATCCCAGCGCTGTGGGAGGCCGAGGCGGGTGGATTTCCAGTGCTCACGGTTCGAGAACAGCAAGAGTGAGCCAGAGAAAAGACCCCGTCTCTACCACCAGGAAAGAACCAACACCGACCGCCCGCGCATCGTTTCGAGGAAGGACAATGGAAAAAAAAAAAAAAAACAAGGAAACTGAAAGTAAAAGCCAGCTGAAAAGAAAAAAAAAAAAAAAGAAAAATACCATTAAAATTGCTCATGGATTTATTTATTTATTTTTTGTAATTTTTTTTTTTTTTTATTGTTGGGGATTCATTGAGGGTACAAGAAACCAGGTTACACTGATTGCATTTTTTAGGTAAAGTCCCTCTTACAATCGTGTTTTGCCCCCAAAAGGTGTGGCACACACCAAGATCATGGATTTATTTTATTTTATTATTTTATTTTATTTTTTGAGACAGTTTCACTCAGTTGCCCTGGGGTTGAGTACCTTGGTGTTATAGTTCACAGCAACCTCAAACTCCTGGGCTCAAGTGATCCTCTTGCCTCAGCCTCCTGAGTAGCTGGGACTAAAGGTGCCCAACACAATGCCTGGTTATTTTTACAGACGAGGTCTTGCACTTGCTCAGGCTGGCCTTGAACTCATGAGCTCAGGCAATACGGCTGCGTGGGCCTCCCAGATTGCCAGGAGTACAGGTGCGAAACAGCGCTCCTTGCCTAAAACTCATGGATTTGAAAAAATATTTATTTGATGCATTTCGGTTCATTACAGCCACTATTCTTTTCTTTTCTTTTTTTTTTTTGAGACAGAGCTTCAAGCTGTCGCCCTGGGTAAAGTGCTGTGGCATCACAGCTCACAGCGACCTCCAACTCCTGGGCTTAAGCGATTCTCCTGCCTCCGCCTCCCAAGTAGCTGGGACTACAGGCGCCTGCCACAATGCCCAGCTATTTTTTGGTTACAGCCGTCATTGTTATTTGGCGGGCCCAGACTGGATTCGAACCTGCCAGCTCAGGTGTATGTGGCTGGCGCCCTAGCCGCTTGAGCCACAGGAGCCGAGCCAATAGCCACTATTCTTGAAGTTCATCCTACCTTTGGCCAATGGAACCCCTCAACTTTCCATTGACCCAAGAATCTTTGATAGCTTGTCTTTTGAAATAATAAGATGTTCTAGGACTGTGTTATACTTTGCTTTATACCTGGAAACAGTCTTCAAGGATCTCTGTTTCCTTTCACAGTTGACCCTTGAAATTATGCAGCGGTTAGGGCATCAATTTTGACATGTAGTGGAAATTTTGACATGTAACTCTTCATTCCCCCATAACTCAACTAACTTGTAGCCTACTGTTGACCAAAAGTCTTACTGATAATGATTACCAGATATTTTGTATGTTGTATGTATTATATGTTATATTCTTACAACAAAGTAAGCTAGAGAAAATAAAATGTTATTAAGAAATCATAAGGAAGAAAAGAGATATTTACAATTCATTAGGTGGAAGTGGATCATCATAAAGGTCTTTGTCCTCAAAGTCTTCATGAGCAAGAGAAGGAAGAGGATGTTGTTTGTGGTGTTTGGGGTGGCAGAGGCAAAAGAGGTGGAGGAGGTGGAAGGGGAGGTAGAGGTAGGAGAGGCAGGCACATGGTGTAACTTGTATTGAAAAACATCTATGTATAAATGGACCTGTGTAGTTCAAACCCATGTTGTTCAAGGGCCAATCATACTGGGAAATGAAGGGAGACCCACTTTGTTCGTTTTTTTATTGTTTGGGATTCATTAAGGGTTCAAAGAATTAGGTTACACTGATTGCATTTGTTAGATAAAGTCCCTCTTATCATTGTGTCCCATCCCCAAGAGGTGTGCCATACACCATGACCCCCCATCCTCCTCCCTTTTCGCCTCTCCCTCGTTCCTCTACCCTCCCCCTTGTATTAGCTCATCTACTACTTTCATATTAGAATTGAGTACAATGGATTCTTGCTTCTCCATGCTTGTGATGCCTTACTTAGAAGAAGGTATTCTGGGTGGCACCTGTGGCTCAGTGAGTAGGGCACTGACCCCATATACCGAGGGTGGCGGGTTCAAATCTGGCCCCGGGCAAACTGCAACCACCACCACCACCACCACAACAAAATACCCAGGCGTTGTGGTGGGCACCTGTAGGACCAGCTACTCAGGAGGCTGAGGCAAGAGAATCACCTAAGCCCAGGAGTTGGAGTTTGCTGTGAACAGTGTGATGCCACGGCACTCTACCGAGGGTGATAAAGTGAGACTCTGTCTCTACAAAAAAAAAAAAAAAATGGTATTCCAACTCAATCCAGGTTAATACAAAAGATGTAAAGTCTCCATCTTTTTTAATGGCTAAATAGTATTTCATGGCATACATATACCACAGTTTGTTAATCCAATCCTGGGGAGACCCACTTTGGATGCAATGTAAAGAGCAATGATTTCAGAAAAGGCTGAAGAAGGTGTATTTTGGGGCTGTGTTTGTTGAGTGGGATGGCAAATGACAGGAAGGGACCCTGCGCTAACCTTTCATTTCCAGGTGTATCATCTACCATCAGAGCTACACAGCCTCTCTCCAGGGGGCACAGGAGACCTCTCAGGGTGTGACCTTTGGCAAGTTAAACCCTCCCCGCCCTGGCATCCTTTCCAGCAGGACATTCTGTAACTCCAGGTGCGTGACTAACGTTTCCGGCCGAGGTGCACCCAGGGACTTTCCCCGTGCTGGCCCCCGCCCGGTCCAGCTGGTGCGGGTGCCGGCGACGCCTGCCAGAGAGAGGGAGGGGACCCGGGCCACCCCACCCCGGCTCTGGAGCCTCGGCGCCCTCTGGCGGCCACGCGGGGCGGGGAGAGGCTGAGCGCCCGGAAGCCCCGCCTCCGCGCCCTCAGGGTGGGGTTGGGGCGGTGGTTACAGTCCGAGGCTACAGAGGTTTCGCAAGGACGTGACCATTAAGTGGGAAAAAAACCCCACTGTGTGACGCGTGATTACCAACCGGGGCTAGCGAGCTGAACTAGTTCTCCAAAGCCCGAGAAGCAGGGAGGGGCTGAGGCTGAACCGTCCAGACCAGTGACTCACTCTCTACTGACCTTCCAGTGCCATGGCGCGCCCTCCCCACGGGGCGCTGTAGGGGGCACGAGCCAGCACCCTGACTGCGTCCAGGCCTGCAGTTGAGGCGACGTTACTACGCTGAGAGTCAGCGAAATGAGGACTCTCTCTCCTCCCTCTTGCCTGTCTCCAATTCCAGAAATGAGGTCCCTGAGCTCAATCTGATCTAACCAGTCCCCACGGAGCTGGGGTTTGGATTGGAAGGTTGGAAATGACAGAAAAAGTAGGAGGGTTTATGGATTAAGAACAAGGGAGTTGGGTGCTTTAGCCCCAGAATGGGTTCAGTCAAAGTAGTTTAGAGGTACCTGGCAAGAAGAAAAGCAGTTACCTCCCTCCTCCAGTTTTCCTAAGGCAGTCAGTGGAGGTGGCCCCAGGGGTGTGTGTGTCCCTGCATGGCCAGGTCCCACAAAAATCCAGGGACTGGAAAGTAGGAGGACCTGGTCCCAACTCCACCTGGTCCCATCCCAGGGATGCCAGGGCCGGGGTTTAACTTCACCTGTCGCTCTGGGGAGCAGGTCACTTGACCTTGCCATGTGGCAGCTTTCTGAGTTTCTGAATGAGGGTTCTGGACTAGGTTATCGAATATGTTTCCAAGTCCAGTGTGGCCAGAACATGGCAGTTTGCCACGGATACTTCAGAGCGTGGAGAGCAGAAGGCCCAGCCAGCACCCAGGCCTGGTGGATCTGTGGGGGCCAGAGAATGTGGGGACACTGACTCTGCTGGCCACGAGGGCCAGAGAAACAGGCCCTCCGCACCCCCCACCCAAATCAGACCCTCCACCAGTCCCCTAGACCAGGGCTTTCCAATCATTAATAGGCACAGAAATCCCCCCCCCCCCATGTTAAAATGAAGATGCTGATTCTAGAAGTCTGAGGTTAAGGGGGAGGTGCTGAGATTCTGCATTTAGCTTTGAGAAACTGCAGCCGGATGCTGCAGATGACCCTCATATCTGCTGCCTTAGGCCTTGGCCATCAGCCCCAACCCCAAGAACCAGACTCTAGCCTTCTTGTAGTGAAGAACCCCTTCCTTGTTTGTTTCTGGACCATTCACCATTAATCACTCCAAAGAAGGGAAATCAGACTGCATTTTGAGAAAACATTTTAAGCTGTCCTGTGCCTTCTCCAGCTCTCCAAGTTATATAATGTGTCCTTGTTGAAAATGCTGATAATGCTATTTGGGTGGCAGGAAGCCAATTTTTGGCTGCATGTTGCTTGGAGCTGGGGCTGGGGTCAGGGAAGGGGGCCAGGGCTGGAGAGAGTTGAAGGAGAGAAAGGGCCAGGCAGATGGAGAGGGCGGGAAGGCCAGGGTGGCTAAGGCCTGGGGATAAAGCCGATTGGTATGTCAGCAAAATCTGTCAGTGGCTTTAGTGATTCGAAAGGCAGACACATTCTTTCATCTCTGTTAATCCTCATCTGATACAGAGGATTTTCCTGCCATTAAATCGGGAGAAAGAAAAATAAGCACTCAAACCTGCACAAGCAACTATTCCTCTGTACCCCCTGCTCCTGCCCTCCTCCCACTTTACTTCTCTGTGTGACCATTTTTAGCATCTGTGGCTGCCTGACTTGGGAGATGGATGGGCTGGGGGAGCTGAGTGGTATCTTGGAGGAGCAGGACCAGGCAGATCCCCAGGACGGTAAGTAACATTTGGGAACTATTCACTAACGCTTCTCTACTGGTTTCCTCTCAGTCCATTTTCTTGCTGGGGTGTCAGTGATGCCATCTGAGTTGCTGTCAGGGGTTTAGTCTGATGAAGGGTTTCCAAATAGATCCAAGCTGCCAGTTTGGGGGGAGCTTCTGATTGGCTGTTGTTATTGGTTTCTCTTAGCCCAACACCAGGGTCATTAGGGAAGAATAAATGTGAAGAAGGGGGAAAGGCATGGCATTCAGAAGGACGTGAGGAGGTGAAGGGAGGCTCTCAAGGGACCCCTCCTAGACATGCAGTGACCTGTGGTTTCTCCCCTCAGGTAGGGGTCCCACAGCTGGGTGGTTCTAAGCCACCAGGTGTGTGAAAGGCCGAGGGATGCTGGTCCTGCTTCTGCATGGTGAGTTCTGCTGCCTGTGGGTGCAGGGCTTGGAAAGGTGTGAGAAAACCACAGAGCTTCCATGAGAGTAAGCGAGGGCTTCAAGTGGCTTTTCTGACAGCTTTTCCTGAACACTTCTTATTACATTCCACTGATTATGTGATTATGAGAGAAGGGATGAAGAATGAGAAAAAACAGCAGGTAGTGGGGGTTTTGTTTATTTAAAAACTCCTGAAGAAAATATATAAAATGGTCTTCTTGATGATTTTCTTATTCTAATTTCAGATATGAATCTATTGGTGTAATACCCCAAAACTACAGTGGTGCAGTGGTTTCCTAATCACATTATTTTAACCTCATTTCGTTACAAACAAAAATCCCTTTAAGAAACCATCTTCCCAAAGGAAAAAGAAAACACGAAAAGTATCTTGGAATTGCCGGATTATGAATGGTTAAATTTTTTTTTCAAAGTATTTTGTCCTGTTATTTGCTTTTTAATATACCAAGAAGACTCATCACAAAATATTTTCCCCAGCTTCAGCTTCTCAAATCTAACTGAGAGAGCCCTAGGAAAAACCTTTTGTTAAGTTCTTCAGTAAATGATTCTACACAAAGAATCTATTTTTCTCACCCTTGGGTGAATTTAATTATTTGAGGCTGTGATGATCTGTGTAATAGACCTCTGTACGCAGTGCTGGTCGACAAAATTTTACTAGCTCATTCTCAAACAGTAGTAATAGAGGTTTCTTACTCTTTATTCCACCTTTTCAAAAAGCAGAACGTGCTGTCTTCTGTCAATCAACAGGTATACACTGTGTACCTTCAATATGCCAGAGGGACAGATAGATACTGGGGGAAATAACTCTGTGGTCTTTGTCCTTGAGAAACTTATGTGTTTTTAATAACAGAGTCAATAAATAAATTACAAATAATTGGAACAAGGCATAGAGAACACGATGATAAATAAGACATAATTTCCTGCCTCAAGGAGCCTTTGAAGGACAGAGGTTGACATTTATGTAATTACCAACAGCCAGCTTCTTGCCATTCCTCCTACCTAGAAAGAATATGAAGCTTGATTGACTCATTGGGACAGAATGTTGGCTTCCAAGAGCCAGTATCATTTTAACTGCACCAAAAGCTCTGTTGTTTTTCCCAGAATGCAGACGGTATTCATAGCCTGCATACTGCAAAACAGGAATTGTCCCTGCTGCAGAAACTTGAAATACAGTCGGACTTCTTGTGACAAGTTGGAGAACTCAGGGGTGACATCATTTGCTAATAATAGACGCACTTAAAACTAATGACCGTCTTCACATCCCCTGGTGCTTTAATTTAAAACACACTCTAGCAACACAGAGAATATTTCTCTGACTACAAGTCACAAGCAATACGGACAATATGTTCCCAAGAAGCAGGCTGTAGCTCCTTGGCTAGAACAAAATGATAAAGTGAGCCTCACAACACGAAATGGAGGGGGAATTGGAAGTGGTTTGCAGCAGGGAAAGTTGGGGCAAGACCAAACCAAAATTTTCTTCCTCAGGGCAGGCACTGGCTCCTGGAAGTGTCCCTCCTCTCAGAGGATAAGTGCAAATACCTCCCTCCTCTTCCCCGATGTTAACTCCTTGGGTCTTCCTGCTGTTTACGCCTATATCTGAATTCCATAACTTGCTTAGTTTACAGGGTCTTTTGCATCTGGCTTGCTCTACACCAGGAGTCTTCAGAAAGGGTCATAGATTGTGCTGTTGTCTTAGAGCAGTGGTTCTCAACCTTCCTAATGCCGCAACCCTTTAATACAGTTCTTCATGTTGTGGTGACCCCCAACAGTAAAATTATTTTCGTTGCTACTTCATAACTGAAATTTTGCTACTGTTATGAATCATAATGTAAATATCTGATATGCAGGGTGGTCTTAGGTGACCCCTGTGCAAGGGTCATTCGACCCCCAAAGGGGTTGCGACCCACAGGGGAACCACTGTCTTAGAGTCTAAGGCACAGCAGGGCCTTAATAAGGGTTTGTTGAGTGGGTGAAGCTTCCCAGATTAGAGCTGTTACTCAGTCTGGCACATTCATACTAAGTATTAGGTCTCCTTCTAAGAGGTACAATTTGTATTTTAAAAAGTCTCTAGGATGCAAAAATACAGTTAATTAGAATGAACAATATTACCACAACTTAGTGACTATAATAAAAAAATAGTCTCTAGGAAAGTAAAGTCACAGTGAGAAGCCACTCACACAGCCACTAGAATGCCTACAATTTAAAAGACTCACAATCACCCAGTGCTGGTGAGAATGTGGGTTAGCTAGAACACACATTGCTGGTGGGAGTGTAAAATGGTGCAACCACTTTGGAGGACTGTTTGGCACATTCTCAGAAAGTTAAACACATTCTTATCACATGACTCAGCAGTCCCACTTCTAGATAATTAAGAAATGAGAGTGCATTTCAAGACTTGTGTGTTTGGCTCGGTGCCCATAGCACAGTGGTTATGGTGCCAGCTATGTACACTGAGGCTGGTGGGTTGGAACCTGGCCTGGGTGAGCTAAACAATGACAACTGCAACAACAACAACAACAACAACAAAAGAATAGCCGGGCATTGTGGCAGGCACCTATAGTCCCAGCTACTTGGGAGTCTGAGGCAAGAGAATTTCTTAAGCCCAAGAGTTTGAGGTTGATGTGAAGCGAGATGCCACAGCAGTCTACCAAGAGCAATGTAGTGAGACTCTGTCTCAAAAACAAACAAACAAAAAAGACTTGTGTGTTGGCCAGGTGTGGTGGCTCACACCTGTAATCCTAGCACTTTGGGAGGATTGCTTGAGCTCAGGAGTTTGAGACCAGCCCGAGCAAGAGCAAGATCTCATCTCTAAAAATAGCTGGGCATTGTGGAGGCCACCTGTAGTCCCATACCTGGGAGGCTGAGACCAGATTATCACTTGAGCCCAGGAATTTGAGTTTGCTGTGAGTTATGATGCCATGGCACTCTACCAAGGACAACATACTGAGACTCTGTCTCAAAAAAAAAAAAAAAAAAAAGACTTGTGTGCATGTCTCTATATCCACTTTAGTCACAATGAGCTGGAACTAGAAGCAGTCCAAATGTCCATCAGCAGAATAAACAAACTGGAGTACTCCACACAGTGAAATACTAGGCGGGCAAAAGGAACAATCAAATGATACTTGTAACAACCTGGATGAACCACATAATGTTAAGTGAAAGAACCATTTGATTCCATTTATAGAAAGTTCTAGAACAGTAGAACAGGCAAAACTAATCTATAGTTCAGAAAGCAGATAAGCACTTGCCTGGAATTGGCAACGGGGAGAGAACTGAAGTCAAAGGGCCTGAGGAAACTTTCTGGGTGGTAAAAATGTTCTAAGTCTTTTTTTCTTCAGACAGTTTTGCTCTGTCGCCTGGGCTGCCTCAGCCTCCTGAGTACCTGGGACTATAAATGCCTGTCACAAGGCCTGGCTAACTTTTTTTTTTTGTCTATTTGTAGTAGGGATGAGGTCTCATTCTTGCTCAGGCTGGTCCTGAACACTTGAGCTTGAGGGATCCTCCTGCCTTGGCCTTTTAGAGTGCTAGGATTACAGGTGTGAGCCACCGAAATGTTCTACATCTTGATTAGGGTAGTGGTTTACATCGGTGCATACATATGTTTTGGTTTTTATTATTTTGTTTGTTTTTTCTGTAGAGACAGAGTCTTACTTTGTTGCCCTTGGTAGAGTGCCATGGCGTCACAGAGCTCCTAGCAACCTCCAGCTCTTGGGCTTAGCCAATTCTCTTGCCTCAGCCTCCCGAGTAGCTGGGACTACAGGCACCCGCTGCAACGCCCGGCTATTTTTTTGTTGCAGTTTGGCCAGGGCCGGGTTTGAAGTCGCCACCCTCAGTATATGGGGCCGGTGCCTTACCGATGGAACCACAGGCGCCACCTGGTGCATACATTTGTTATACTTACCAAACTGTGCACTTAAAATGGGTACATTTATTGTAAGTAAATCATGTCCCAATGAGCTTAGTTTCAAGAAAGAAAAGAAGGCTATAGGAGACAGCAGCTGTACTGTAAGCCAAACAAATCCCTCATGTTGAGTCGGGCACCGTGGTATGTGTGTGAGATTGACTGATGTCACTGTTGATAGCCAAGAAGTATTCATTTGTACAGATATACTGGTTTGGTTCTCTGATCTCCTATTGTTGGACAATTTGTTTGCAGTTTGAGGTTATTTTCAATATTTAGGTCTTTCTTTCATGTCACAAAAGGTATCTGCCTGGTGTCAGAAGCAAATTTTGGGGTCACGTGAGGCCAGATGCCATGGCATGGTCTCCCCCAACAGCACTTCTGTGTCCTCCAGCCAGGTTTATTTTGAAAATGCAGCATTGGGTCTTAGCCTGAGGAGCAATTTAGGTAGCATCTGCCAAGAGTGTGAGGGAAATGATTTCTAGAGCCAACGTGGTGAAATAGATTTTGCTGAAACCAAAAAATTGACCATATTTTCCTTGCTATTTTGGTTTCATAAGACACAAGTTCTTTGAAAACAATGAGAATGAAGAAACATTCCAAACTCGGTCTGTGGTTGGAAACTCCATGAGTAACCAGTCTCCTAGCAAACCTCAAGGAGGGAAAAACACATATTTGAAAAGCTGAGGGCTCGGAAAGAGAAACTCCTCAGCTGTTCTGCATTAAGACCTCATTATGTGGAGCAGCTGAGCCAGGCCAGACCCGCCTCCCTGCAGCTCGGGGGCTGGCCAGGACACTCGACCCGGACACACAAACCAGGACCCATTTCTGGTGTCCGCCCAGATTCTGGGACACCTTGTGACATGTAAAAGATTTGACGTAAAATTCACCTAAGATAAAATTAATCATTAACCACTGTGAAGCGTGCAGTTCAGCGGCATTCGGCACATTCACAATGTTGTGCAACCATCACCTCAGTCATTTTCATCTCCCAGAAAGGAAACCCCATGCTTGTTAAGCAGTCACCTCCTGCTCTTCCTTCTCCTCAGCCCCTAGAAACCATTAATTTACTTTCTGTCTTTATGGATTGGCCTGTTTGGGATATTTCCTGATGGAATCATACAATATGTGGCCTGTGTGACTGGTTTATTTCACTCAGCTAATGTTTTTTGACGTTCATCCATGTTGGACTATGTGTCAGTCGTTTGTTCCTTTTTTTTTGCTTTTGTATTTTTGAGACAGTCTCACTTTTGGTAGAGAGCCATGGTGTCATAGCTCACAGCAACCTCAATCTCTTGGGCTCAAGTGATCCTCTTGCCTCAGCCTCCCAAGTAGCTAGGACTACAGGTGCCCGCCACAAAGCCTGGCTATTTTTTAGAGATGGAGTCTCACTCTAGCTCACACTAGTCTTAAACTCCTGAGCTCAAGGAATCCACCCACCTCAGCATCCCAGAGTGCTAGGATTATAGGCACGAGCCACTGTGCCCAGCCTAATTAATGATCTTTAAAAATTTTCATGGCACACCTAAGATCCTCTCACAGCACACCCATTGAAAGTCACTGCTCTAGAGATTCTTCTTTGCAGTCTACCCATAGTAATAAGGTCAGTATTATTATTGGTGTTTTGCTTTCCACTCTGGGACAGATTTCCACACGATTCTTGAAGAATTGTCCTTTGATGAGGTTTAATCCTGTGATATGAGTGGCTCATGGAGGCCACACTTAGCTTAGGCCAGCGTTTTCACAGCTGTCTCAAGCATTACAATGCATCTGGTCTTCATAGCTGTCCACACATTATAGACGGGCAAACTGAGAGACAAAGGTTTTCTGAGGTTTTTTAAAAAAAGACTCACACCTGTAATCCCAGTGCTTTGGGAGGCTGAGGCCGGTAGATCTCTTGACTCAGGAGTTTGAAACCAGCCTAAGAAAAAGTGAGAC
Source organism: Perodicticus potto (assembly GCA_963574655.1). NCBI lineage: Eukaryota > Metazoa > Chordata > Mammalia > Primates > Lorisidae > Perodicticus > Perodicticus potto. The sequence goes on along the minus strand of CAUYRH010027441.1, from coordinate 5,894 downwards.
ACCATCTCTACTAAAAATAGAAAAATTATCCAGACATTGTGGTGGGAGCCTATAATCCCAGCTACTCGGGAGGCTGAGGCAGGAGGATCGCTTGAGCCCTGGAGTTCAAGGCTGCAGTGAGCTATGATTGTGCCCTTGCTCTCTAGCTAGCCTGGGTGACAGAGAAAAATCCTATCTCTAAACAAACAAACAAATGAATGAAGTATGAGAGAGCAGAGATGAGAGTTATTGTCCTAACTCAGAGATTATGAGAACATTAGGGCAAGAGGTTGCACCCACATTCAAGGTGAGTGTCTCAAGACTGAATGCTCTGGAAAGCCCTAGCATGTGGGTCCTGAAGCAGTGACAGAGGCTGAGCCGAGCCCAGGGCTGTCCTGCTGCATTTCATGTCTTCCCCTCTCTGCCTTAGACTGGGAATAAAAGCCTTTTCCAATTTTCAGGTGGATCCTTCCCCAAAATACTGGAGGAAAAGCAGAAATTGCTAAGCCACTGCCAAATGAGTTTGACTTTCTCTTCTCACAAACTATAATCTTTATTTTTAATTTGGTAAATGTTTTTCTGGGCAAGGTATACCCATGGAACTCAGCTCTGGATGGCCAAGGAGATTTGTTTTTGGAACAGTTGCTGCTGATTCTGGGAGAGGCTGCTTTTCATTTGGATTTGAAAAAATTGGAGATGTCCTAAACAATTTTTGACAATGTTATATATTTCTTGTCAGTGAATGGCAAGGAGTTTCCTTTTGGTTGAGGGATGCTGCATAGTCCAAAATTTGAGTTTTCCCTGTCTAGAGTTCACATGGTTCTTCAGGCAAAGGAGGAGGGCCCAGAAGAAGGAAGGTGCTTCTTGAGAGATTAAGGGTACCTGTCTTTTTTTTTTTTTTAATTTTTTAGGCAGAGTCTCACTATGTCACCCTCGGTAGAGTGCCATGGCATCACTGCTCACAGCAACCTCAAAGTCCTGGGCCAAAGCGATTCTCCTGCCTCAGCCTCCCAAGTAGCTGGGACTACAGGTGCCCACCACAACACCCGGCCATTTTTTGGTTGTTGTTGTCATTGTTGTTTGGCAGGCCCAGGCTGGGTTTGAACCCGCCAGCTCTGGTGTATGTGGCTGGTGCCCTAGCTGCTAAGCTATAGGCGCCGAGCCAAGGGTACCTGTCTTATTTAGGATTCTGCTCAGGAATCTTATCCCAAAGCATAGGACCCACTCTAGGTTGTTGAAAAAGAGAAGTTTGTTTAGGGATAGCAAGTGTTCTCAGACTTCCTGATTGGAGACTACTGTCTGGAACAATGGCTAAACCAGGAAGTGGCTGGCTCCAGCAAAGACCATTGCCACTGGTGTGCATACTTAGCTGCTCATGGGAATCACACTGGTGCAGGGTGCCAGAAATTCCCTCATGCAAGTCTGAAAGCCAGATGCTTCTTGCTACTATTCTGTCCAGAAAATGATTTCTCCTTGGTGCTTACTTCTGAATCTGACTCTCATGGGGTGTCTGATTGACAAAGCTAGGTCACGTGCCTGGGCCCTAGCTACAAAAAAGGTGGGAAAGAGAGTCTCTGGCTTCTAACTTGAGAAGGCAGGACTTATTATGTAGGAAATTCCCTAAGTGTAGGAAGTGTGCTTAGAAGGCGCTGGGAAGCCAGAAAAGGTATCAAATGTCTACTACAATCAGAGATGGTTTGGTTGGAAGAAACAGAAATTTGCTCATCTGTGCAGATAGTTTGAGTGGATTTGCAAAATGGAAACAGGAAAATTGTTACAGAAACAGCTCTGGCAGGGCCTCATGGGAACTAGCTGGCCAGCAGCTCCTGCTCTCCCTGGGCTTCATGCGCTTCGTCTCTGATTCTCACATCAGATCTATTCCTCTGTCTGCACATGCTCTGGTATGAATATTTGTGCCCTACCCCACCCCCACCAAATGCAAATGTTGAAACCAGATCTCCAAGACAATGGTAGTAGGAAGTGGGGCCTTTGGGAAGCTATTGGGTCATGAAGGTGAAGCCCTCATGAGTGGGATTAGTGCCCTTAAAAAGAGACCCCAGAAAGATCCCTCATCCCTTCTGCCATATGATGACACAGAAGATGCCATCTGTGAGCCGGGAGTGGGCCTTCACCAGACACTGAACCTGTCTTAATCTTAGACTTTCCAGCCTCCTGAACTGTAAGAAATAAATTTCTGTTTATAAACCACCCAGTCTGTGGCAGTTTTTTATAGCACCCTGGACTAAGACTACACCAGCTTCTTCACTTTGCCTTTGGCTCCTGCTTTCCCTTAACTTTGACCTGCACATGGCTTTGATACAAACATAGCTTTAATACTAGACCAGTTGGTGTTCACACGATCTCATGGACCAGTTGCTCGATGCCTATTCCATTTTCATGGAGAAGGAATGAATATGCTTAGGTCCAAGTGTTCAGATGTGGTGTAAACAGCAGTGGCTGGGAAGAGGCAGCAGAGACACATGGGGCCCTGAGTGGAATATTTTATCTTAGAGGCAGTGGTTGGCAACAGCTGCTGTTGAAGCATGAAAAACGAGAGCCAGAAGGGCCTTCAAAGATCAAGAAGTTCAGGGTCTTGGTACATTTTGTTCTGCTATAACAGAATACTTGAGACTGGGTAATTTATAAAGAACAGGTATTTAATGTCTTACAGTTCTGGAGGCTGGGAAGTCCCAGATCAAGGGGCCCACATCTAGTAAGGCTCTTTGTGCTGTGTCATCCCATAGCAGAAGCTGGAGGACAAGAGAGCAAGAGGAGGCCAAACTCACTTTTATAACAAACCTACTCTCACAATAATCCATTCATGGAGCCTTCATGACCTAATCACCTCTTAAAGGTCTCACCTATTTTCAAATTTTTAAAAAATTTCAGATTAATATAAGGATACAAAGGATTAGGTTACGAAGTTTGCATTTGTTAGATAAGGCCTCTATTGTAGTTGAGCCCCTCACACAAGAGGTGTGCCATATACCCTTATATTGTGCCCATTAGGTGAGAGCACACCCATCCTTCTCCCTCCTCCCTTCTCCCCCTCCTCTCCTGACCTCCCCCACTTGAACTAAATTGAATTTTTCTCTTGTGTAGGCATGTATTAGTTCATCTACTGGCTTCATATTAGTATTGAGTACATTGGATACTTGCTTTTCCATTCTTGTGATACTTTACTAAAGAGAATGTTCTCCATCTCTATCCAGGTTAATATGAAAGATGTAAAGTCTCCATCTTTTTATGGTTGAATAGTATTCCATGGTATACATATACCACAGTTTACTAATCCATTCATGGGTGGATGGGCACTTGGGTTAATTCTGCATCTTGGCGCTTGTAAATTGAGCTACAATAAAAAATGATCTAGTGCAAATGTCTTTGCAATAAAATGATTTTTTTCTTCTTCTGGGAGATGCCTAGTAGTGGGATTGTGGGATCAAATGGAAGGTTTATTTTGAATTCTTTGAGGATTCTCCATACTTCTTTCCAAAGAGACCGTATTAGTTTGTGGTCCCAACAACAGTGTAAAAGTGTTCCCTTCTCTCCACATCTGCACCAGCATCTGCAGCTTTGGGACTTTGTGATGTGGACTATTCTCACGGGGGTTAGGTGATATTGCAGGGTGGCTTTGATTTGCATTTCTCTGATAATGAGGACAATGAGCATTTTTTCATATGTTTGTTAGCCATTCATCTCTCTTGTTCAGAGAAGGTTCTCTTCATGTCTCTTGCCCAGTGACAGAGGGCACTAGGATTATTTGCTGTTTTTTGTTGATTAATTTGAGTTCTCTGTACATTCTAGTTATTAAGCCTTTGTTAGATTCATAACATGCAAATATCTTTTCTCATTCTGATGGTTGTCTACTTTAATTGTTGTGTCCTTAGCTGTGCAGAAGCTTTTCAGTTTAATAAAGTCCCATTTGTTTATTTTTATTGTTGCAATTATGGCTGAAGTCTTCTTCATAAAATCTTTCCCGAGGCTGGCATTCCTCAAGAGTTTTTCCCACACTTTCTTCTAGGATTTTTATCATTTCATGTCTTAGATTTAAATCTTTTATCCATCATGAGTCAATTTTTGTAAGTGGTGAAAGGTGTGGGTCCAGTTTCAGTCTTTTATATGTGGTTATCCAGTTCTCCTACCACCATTAATTGAATAGGGATTCTTTTCCCCAGGGTATGCTTTTTTTTGGTTTATTAAAGATCAGATGGCTATAAGAGACTGGTTTCATCTCTTGGTTTTCTATTCTATTCCATATGTCTATATATCTATTTTTGTGCCAATACCATGCTGTTTTGATCACTGTGAAATTGTGATATAACCGAAAGTCTGTCACAGTGATGTCTCCAACTTTGTTTTTGTTACTAAGAATAGCCTTGGCTATATGGTTTTTTTTCTGGTTCCATACAAAACGAAGAACTATTTTTTCAAGTTCTTCAAAATATGATGTTGATATTTTAATGAATATTGCATAAAGTCTGTAGATTGCTTTGGGTTGTGTAAACATTTTAACAGTATTGATTCTTCTCAGCTCCCATTTGTTAATGTCTTCTGCTATTTCTTTTCTTAGGGTTTCATAATTCTCTGTGTAGAGATCTTTCACCTCCTTTGTTAAGTATATTCCCAGGTATTTCATTTTCCTTGAAGCTGCCGTGAAGGGTATTGTGTCCTTTATTTGCTTCTCATCTTGACTGTTATTGGCATATACAAAGGCTACTGATTTGTGGACATTGATTTTATACCCTGAGACGTTACTGTATTTCTTGATCACTTCCAGGAGTCTTGTGATTGAGTGTCTTGGGTTTTCTAAGATCATATCATTGGCAAAGAGCAGGAGTTTGACCTCCCTTGCCCCCATCTGGATCTCTTGCCTGATTACATTGACTAGAACTTCCAGAACTATGTTGAATAGTAGTGGTGATAGTGGATATCCTTGTTTGATTCCAGTGCTAAGTGGAAATGCTTTCAGTTTTACTCCATTTGGTATGATATTGGCTCTGGGTTTATCATAGATGACTTCAGTCAGTTTAAGAAATGTCCCATTGGGCCAGCCACAGTGGCTCACACCTATAATTCTAGCACTCTGGGAGGCTGAGGTAGGTGGATTGATTGAGCTCATGGGTTCGAGATCAGCCTGAGAAAGAGTGAGACCCTGTCTCTAAAAAACAGTGGGGTGTTGTGGTGGGTGCCTATAGTCCCAACTACTTTGGAGGCTGAGGCAAGAGATTTGCTTGAGCCAAGGAGTTTGAGGTTCTATGAGATGTGAGGCCATGTCACTCTACCAAGGACGACAAAGTGAGACTCCGTCTCAAAAGAAAAAAAAAGAAAAGAAAGAAATGTTCCATCTATGCCTATTCTCTTGAGTGTTCTTGTCAGAAAAGGATGTTGAATTTTGCTTTTTCCGTATGTGTTGAGAGGATCATATGGTCTTTGTTTTTGCTTCTATTAATATGGTAAATTATATTTATGGATTTGTGTATGTTGAGACTAACTTGCATCCCTGAGATAAAGTCTATTTGATCATGATATATAATTTCCTTAATGTGTAGCTGTAATCTATTGGCTAGGATTTTACTGAGTATTTTTGCATCAATATTCACTAGTGAAATTGGTCTGTATTTTTCCTTTTTAGTTGGGTACTTTCCTGGTTTTGGTATTAGGATGATGTTTGCTTCATAGAACATGTTGGGGAAGGTTCCTTCCTTCTCAGTGTTTTGGAATAGGTTCTGCAGTATAGGTACAAGCTTTTCTTTGAAGGTTTGATAGAATTCTGGTAAGCTATCTGGTCCGTGGTTTTATTTTTACTTTTTATTTTTTTTGGTGGGGAGCTTTTTTATTGTTTGTTCAATTTCAGTGCTTGATATTGGTCTGTTCAAGAGATCTATTTCTTCCTGGTTAAGTATAGGGAGGTT
>CAUYRH010027439.1:0-13811 GCA_963574655.1 Perodicticus potto | reverse complement strand
TATACACCCCTAATATGAAGCAAATTTATTTCTTTCAAGCGAAGGCTACAACCCATTTATTGCACAATAAGAAGGGGAATGGGGAGAGGGAGGGACGGGGAGGGAGAAGGTGGGGGGAGAGAGGATAAAGGGTGAGATCACACTTGTGGCGCATATTTGAAGGGTCAGGAGAAAACTTCTAAATACGGATCAAAAATGTTTTCACATAGTAAATGAGAAAATTTCATGAATGTTATGTCAATCAGGTTGATAAAAATATCTCAGATTGTATGTGAAACCTGCACAAGTACCCCATGATTGAATTATTGTACACAGCTATGATTCAATAAAAAATAAAAAAAAAAATTAATTAATTAAATTAAATTAAAAAGTTCTTTGTACAGCAATTCAGCCGGCAATGAAATGCCCCCACTGGGACAATTCCAGAAAGCCATCACCCAGGGAGGCTCCCAAGGGGAATATTGGAGAGTGAGGGATATTTTTCTAGCCCTGAGCATTAGGGCCTCAGATCTAGTCAACACACAAAGTGAGCAGGGCTTCATTTCTTGAAGCTGAGTCACACTGACCACATTCATGAGGCTAACATATTGATTAAAAAACATCAGTGTGTAAACTTAAATGAGAACTCAGGGTTACAGGTGCAGAAATACTTGAGGCTCACTGATTAAGACTCTCTGTCCCCTGGGCAGAATCATCACTAATTGGAGGTGTCCTTTCTGCACTTCCTTGCCAATTCATTGTCATCCTAATGGACTTAGTCCTACCTCAGATCTAGTAATAGCTTTAAAAAAATTTTTTTATTAGATCATAACTGTGTACTGCATTTATGGGGTACAATGTGCTGATTTTATATACCATTTGGAATGTTTACATCAAACTGATTAACATAGGGTTCACCTCACTTATTTAATTGTTGTGTTTAGACATTTATACTGTACTATTAATATATTTGACATGTTATGCAAATATGCACAGTAGGTGAGGTCCCACCGATTACCCTCTTGCCACCCGTCCACTCCCCTTCCTCCCCTCACCCCCCTTTTCTCTCCTTCTTTCTGGGCTATAATTGTGCTATATCTTTCGTATGAAAGTGTGGGTGATTATATATTGATTTCACAATAGTATTGAGTACATTGGACATTTTTTTTCTATTCTTGAGATACTTTACTAAGAAGAATATGATCCAGCTTCATCCATGTAAACATAAAAGAGGTAAGCCCAAGTGCCCATCAACCCATGAATGGATTAACAAATTGTGGTATATGTATACTATAAAGTATTATGCAGCCATAAAAAAGATGGAGACTTTACCTCTTTTATATTAAAACCTTTGGCCAAGTTATTTTCAAGCCTTGCTGACCAAGAAGTCATTTTTTTCTTTATAACTTTAAAGTGAATTTATATAGCTCCCATAAATCAATTTAGTGTTGATTTTATATTTTAAATCTAAGAGTAATATCGTTTATCATTTATAAGTTAATAGGGAACGAGGACATCAAACTGTAACTTTTAGGTACTGACAACACAAAGTACTTGCCACATGAATGAAGAATCAGGTTCCAAATACATGTTCACCTTGACCATTCCAATGAAACTATTCTTGTCAAAAGAGCCAGTGATCACTATACTGCTAAAAACATTGGTTAATTCTCAACCCTAATGTTGTTGAACTTAACAGCATTGAACAGAGCTGATCTCTCTTTCTCACCCCCGTTATGGTGCCTTCATTTAGTTGCTATATTGATTGTCACATCTCTTCGGCCTCTTTCTGTTGGTTCCTTTTCTTTTTTTCCCCAACCTCTTAACTTTGAGTACCCCAGAGCTAAGTCTTTGGTTGTGTTATCCTTTCCATTAAATAGGAACTCATAGTCTCATGGCTTTAAATTCTACCTGTATGCTGATACTCTCACATTTATATCTCTAGCCTAGGGCTGTCTCTGAACATTATGCTCTATTGCTATCAAATTACTTAGTAGTCCACTTGGATGTGTAGTGGACATCTCAAACTTAGCATATCCACAGCTAAACACCTTATTGTGCACTGCCCTCAATTTTTACCAGCACAGGTGATGACAACTGTATTCTCCTGCATGCTTCATCCACACTCTTGAAGTCACTTTGACTACTATTTTCTCTCATACTCCTTGTTTAATCCATCAAAACTTCTCTTGGCTGTACTTGGAACATACATTCAGATTCTAGTGGTACTGCCAAGAAACAATCCACCAGCATCTTTTATTTAGATTATTACAAAATCCCCCTAACTTTTCTCCTACCTTGCCATCAACATTTATCATCCTATTTGGAGCACTGCAACTCTGCAGAGATGTCACTTAAAAGTATAAGTCAAATCACATCATCCCTCTGGTCTAAACCTCTGTATATCCCCATCCAACTTTGAGTAAAAGTCAAAGTTCATACAGTGGTTCTATATAACTCATCCATAATCCTTTTTCTCATTACCTTTTTGAAGTCATTTCCTTATACCCTCCCCATCTCATTGTGCTCCACACAGTAGTCTCCCTGCTTGACCTTGAACCTACCAGGGACCATTACTAAAAGGATATTCCAGTGGTTATTCCCTTCACCTGGAATAATCTTCTACAAATCTATGTGGAGAGGGGAAGAGGGAGGGGGGTAGAAGAGAGGTTGATTAATGCATACAAGTATATAGTTTGATAGAAGAAATAAGACCTAGTATTTGAAGAGCAGTAGAGTGACTATCTTTTACAATTTTCTAGTATATATTTCAAAGTATCTAGAAGAGAATAATCCAAATTTTCTAGCATAAACAAAAACAAATATTTAAGGTGATGGATGTCCCAACTGCTGATTTTATTTTTACAAATTATATGATTAAATTATCACATCAAATTATCACACACACCATGAAAATAAAAAATAAATAGACAAATAAACCTAAATGTATGTGGTGAATTCCCTTACCTTCTTCAAGTCTTTGTTTAAATGTCACATTCTCAAAGAGGTCTTTCGTGATCTCACTCTTTTTACCCTTCTCCCATTCTACATTCTTGGTTGTTTATATCATGCTCTATATTTTCTATAGAGCATATTACCATGTAAGTTATAAAATAAGTATTTATTATGTTTTATTTCATTATATCTCTCTGTGTTAAACAGAAATCCCAAGAGGGTGGACTCTTGGTCTGTTGGTTCACTTATGTTCCAACCACTTAGAATGATGCTTGGCACATAGTGGGAACTCAAAGAATATTGAATAAATTGAATAAATGAATCAGTATTTTGCCTACAGGCTTGCTCTCAAATGTTAACATCTCAATTCTAACATAAAAGCTGAGGTTTAGATCAGGGAAGATCATGTTCATGCTCCTACAGAAAATGGGTAGTTGTAAAATGTGAAAGGCAGCCGATACATTCTGCTCATTTTTTAAAATGCATCTCCTGATCTCAAAAAGCTCAGAAAATATATCCTTGGGAGCCAGAATCAAATATTTTAAAGAATAAGATTTTGAATCAAACCAAGATTTGAGGTCCAGCACTGCTTAGTAGCTGTATGTTATCATGCCAATTTCCAAACCTAAATTTTTTAAATGTAAAATTAGTTGCACCTACCTTAGCATTGTCCAAACAGTATTCAGTGAAAACTGCACTTTGATAGGCATTCCTTGGAAGGTAGAGTCTGTTAATACTCATATTTAGGAAAAGCTGGATTAAACAAAAATAACTGGTTTCATTTCTGCAGGATTTCTCAGTCTTTAACATATAAATGCACACTATGAATACTCAGTATGGTGGTAAAGTGTGCAGTACTTAATTTAATGGAATGTTCAATACTTAATTTGACCATGAAATATTTCTTTTCATAGAATATCTTTTAACATTTCTTGAAACACCATTTAGGAAATCCTTATCTCACAAGGTTGTTATAAAAATTAAATGTGTTAATGTATGTGTAGGAAAGTATTGACTCAGCAGGTACAGGTTATTCAAATTCTGCACATTTCAAATGTCTTCAGGTCTAGTGCTGGACCAGTTGTTGGGAGATAATTTCTCAGCCATTAGTTGTACTACCTGATCAAAATGTCTTTGTATACCTAACCTTTGGCCCATGTTGTACCAGTTTGGCCTCCAGAAGGGAGGGAAATTTGAGACTTTAAGGTCAGTTATGTGAATGCTGCTTGCTTATGTGACAGTTCCTCTGTAGAAAAATATACACACCAAAGCTCAGGGGAATTTTTTTGGTTGGTATTCAGCAAAATTGTCCTTCAAAAATTAGAGGAAAATTAGGACATTTCTAGATCCACAAAAATTGAGAAAGTCTGCTAATAGACCTTCCTTATAAGACATGCTAAGCCTAATCTTTCATTTTGAAATGAACACACTCTAGACAGTATCAATAGACAGTAACTTGAATCATGTGAAGAAATTTTTAAAAAATGGTAAGGTAAATGCATAGGTAAATCTAAGTCAGTAATAATGTATTTTTGTTTCTTAACTCCTCTTTTTTTTAAATCTTATTTAAATCACAATAATTATGAATCATATTCACTATAGTGAATGTTTGTCTTCTTCCAAAATTTATTTATTAAAGCCCTACTCCCCAATATGATGGTGATTGGAAGTGGGGCCTTTGGAGATAATTGGGTTTAGATAAGGTCATGAGGGTAGGCCTCCATGATGGTATTAGTGTCCTTATATGAGAAGCTTTTTCTCTCTCCACCATGTGCAGATACAGTGAGAAAACAGTCATCTGCAAGCCATGAAGAGTGACCTTACAAAGAACAAAATCTTTTGGCCAGGGTGATTTTGGGCTACCCAATTTGCTGGAACTGTCAGAAATAAAATTTATGTTGTTTAAAGCATTTAGTCCATGATATTTTATTATAGCAACATGAATTGATAAAGACACTATATTTATGGGCACATAGCAGGTAAGGATATAATTTGTGTCAAATTAAAAAGGGGCAGGAGCTATGTAGAAGTAAAGTTTTGTGTAGCACTGAAATTAGTTGGTAATAATTCAAAATTGTTAATTATAATTGCTAGGGCAGTCATTAAGAAAATAACTCAAAAATATATAGTAAAAGAAACAAAAGAAGTAAAACGGTACATTAGAAAATATCTATTCAACACAAAATAGATGTCATGGAGGCAGTAATGAAGGAATTAAGGAACAAAAGAATTAAAATACATAGAAAATAAATAGCAAAATGGCAGGTGTAAGTCCTTCCTTATCAGTAACTGCCAGTACACTAAACATAAATGAATTCAAATCTCCAACCAAAATAAAAAGACTAGAAGAATGGATTAAAAAAGAAAAACGATGATTCACTATATGATGTCTATAAGAGACTCACTTTAGATACAAATAGGTTGCAAGTAAAAAAATCAAGTAAGATAGGAAATTAGGGCTCGGCGCCTGTGGCTCAACGGGCTAAGGCACCAGCCACGTACATCTGAGCTGACGGGTTCGAATCCAGCCCAGGCCCGCCAAACAACAATGACGGCTGCAACCAAAAAATGGTCAGGCATTGTGGCGGACGCCTGTAGTCCCAGCTACTTGGGCGGCGGAGGCAAGAGACTCGCTTAAGCCCAGGAATTGGAGGTTGCTGTGAGCTGTGATGCCACAGCACTATCCAGGGTGACAGCTTGAGGCTCTGTCTCAAAAAAAAAAAAAAAAAAATAGGAAACTAGTAACTAAAAGAGAAATCAAGGAGCTAATCTAATACTTGCATGTACTTTAGAACACATTGTTATGAAAGATGAAGAAGTACATTGTAATAGTATAAAGATAAAAGACCAATCCATCAAGAAGATATAACAATTATAGATGTATATACAGCTAACAACAGAACTTCATAATTGGCCAGATATGACGGCTCATGCCTATAATCCTCCTAGCACTCTGCAAGGCTGAAGCATGTGGATCTTCTGAGGTCAGGAGTTTGAGACCAGCCTGAGGAAGAGTGATACCCTGTCACTACTAAAAACTAGCCCAGCATCATGGCAGGCACCTGTAGTCCCAGCTACTTAGGAGGCTGAGGCAAGAGGATCACATAAGCCCAGGAGTTTGAGGTTGCTATAACCTAGGATGCCACAGTACTCTACCCAGAGTAAGACTCTGTCCCTACCTCCCCCCTGCCGAAAAAAAGCCCTGACAGAATTGAAGTATAGATAGCTCAGAAATAATGATTGGAGACTTCAATATTCTGTTTTTAATAATGAATAGAACAGCTAGACAGAAGATCAGCAAGGAAATAGAAAATATGAACAATATCGTAAACTACCAGGACTAACATATTTATAGAAAACATCATATAATCAGAGAAGAACACACATTCTTTTCAAATGCATTTGTAATATTTTTTAGGATAGATGATACTTTGACTACAATGAAGTACAAGTAGAAATCAAGTCACAGAAGGAAATTTAGAAAACTTACAAATGTGTGGAAAATTTAAAGATGCTTGAATAAACAATAGTTCAACAGAGAAATCACAAGAAAACTTAGAAATACTCTGAGATGCTAAACAAATATAAAACATAGCACAACTCCTGGGGTATAGCAAAAGCAGAGCTCAGATGGAAAGTCTGTGAACCACTTCCTTGAAAGAAAGATCTCAAATCAATAACCTAATTTTCTATCCTTAAAAAACTACATGAAATAAGGGAAAAAGAAAAGTAAGCAAAATAAAATAATAAAGATTAGAGGGGAAATCAATGAAATAGAAAAATAATAGAGAAAGAACATTAAACAAAACACTGGTTATTTAAATAGAACCACAAAATTGGCAAACCTTTATCTAGATTGACCAAGAAAATTAGAGATATTTAAAGGACTAAAATCAGGAAAGGAAGTAGGAACATTATTACAAATCTTATATTAATAAGAAAAATTATAAAATAATCCTATGAACAAGTATGCCAACCAAACTAGATAGCAGATGAAATGGACAAATTCTTAGAAACATATAAACTACCAAAGCTGACTCAGGAAGAAAGAGAATACCTGAATAAACCTATAACAAGTAAACCAATTTAATCAGTAATTATAAAAAATAATCTTCAACAACAACAACAACAATGTGTAGGATCATATGGCCTCCCTGGCATATTCTACCAGATGTTTAAAGAATAATTAACACTAATTATCCTAAAACTCTTACAAAAAGTGGAAGAGAAAGAAAAATTCCTTGCTTATTCTATCAGTCCAATATTACGCTGTTACCTCCAAAAGACATAATAAACTGTAAAATTATAGATCAATATCTTTATGAAGATAAATGCAGAAATCCTTAACAAAATACTAGCAACCAAGTCCAGCAGTGCATAGAAAGAATTGTTGGTCATGACCAAATGGGAATTCTCTCGGAAATACAAGGGTGACTGAACATGGTGAAACTGAACAATGCAGTACACTGTATTAACAGGAGGAAGAAAAAAATCCCACACGATCACCCCAATACCAGCAAAAAAAGCATCTGACAAAATTCAAAACCCTTGCACAATAAAAATATGCAACAAACTAGAACTAGAAGAGAACTACGGAACCTTGTAAAAGGTGTCGATGAAGAAACCACACATACCATTATACAGAGTAGTAAAAGACTGAAAGTTTTCCTCCAAGATCAGGAACAAGACAAGGATATCTAGTTTTGCCACTTATAATTCAACACTGTGCCATAATTTCTGGCAAGGGAAATTACCATAAAAAGAAATAAAGGGCATTTTTACATGGAAAGAAATGAGTAAAAGTATTTGTTCACATGATCTAAATAACCCTAAATAACCCCCCAAAGCTTTAGGGCTAATAAGAGCGTTTATCAAAGTTTATAGGCTATAAGATCAATTATACAAAAATAAGTTGTATTTCTATATGCTAATAAGGAACAATCTGAAGATGAAATTTCAAAATTCCATATACAGTAGCACCAGAAAAAATGCCTTAGAATAAATTTAACAGAAAAAGTGCAAAACTTAAACATTAAAATTGTATTTCATTGAAAGAAATGAACTAAATATATTGGAAGACATCTGTGTCCACGAATTGGAAGACTGAATGCTCTTAAAATGGCTAAAATGGCAATGTCTAAGTAATTAAAAGACAGAACATTCCTTCTCCAAATTCACACATCCTGATTTCAGAACCTACCATAAAGCAATGGTAATCTAAACATGTCATTGGCAAGATAGACATAAATCAATTGTGTAGAACTAAGAGTTCAAAATTAAATCCATACATCTAAGGTAAATTGTTTTCCAACTAGGGTGCAAAGATTACTCAAGTTTTTCAAAAAATAGTGTGAGGACAAATGTATATTTACATGCAAAAGAATGAATTTGGAACCCTACCTCATGTCATATTAAAAATTAACTTGAAATGGATCAAAGAATGAAATATAAGAGCTAAGACTGTGAAACTCTTAGAAGAAAATGTAAGTGTAAAATCTTTGTGATCTTGGATTAGGCAACAGTTTTCTTAAAGATGACATCAAAAGACATGAACAACAAAGAAAGATAAACTGGAGTTCATCAAAATTGTAAAAATGTTGTGCATCAAAGATACTAGAAGTAAAGTTAAAAGGCAACCTTGAAGATCACAGAAAATATTTGCAAATATTATATCTGACAAAGGTCTAATAATAGAATGTATTTTAAAATACAAGCAACTCAGACACAAAATGACAACAACCCAATTAAAAGTGGACAAAATACTAGAAGAGATATTTTGCTATAGAAGATATACCAATGGCTAAAAAGTACTTGAGAAGATGCTCAACATCGTTAGTTATTAGGAAAATGCAAAACAAAGTTGCAATGAGTTACCACTTCACTCTCACTAGGATGTATATAATTTTTAAAAAAGAAAATAAGTGTTAGTAAGGATGTATAAATTTAAACCTTTGTGTAACACTCCTGGGAACATAAAATGCTGCAGCTACTATCAAAATAGTTTGGTATTTCCTTAAATGAGTAAACACAGAGTTACCTTATGACCCAGAATTCCACTCCTACTACATACCCTAAAGTAGCAGTGCCAAAGGTTTTTGGCACCAGAAACAAGTTTTCCATGGACCAGGGTTGGGGGCTGCAGAGGGGTGGGGATGAGGAGGATTAGATTCTTGGGAGAAGCCTCGCTTCATCACATGCGCTATTTGTAGTAGAGTCTGTGCTCCTATGAGAATCTAATGCTGCCCCTGATGTGATGGAAGGTGGAGCTCAGGCAGTGAGGAGAAGCTGCAAATACAAATAAAGCTTTGCTGTTTCTGTCTCTCTCTTTCCTGCCACTCACCTTCTGCTGTGCAGCCCAGTCAGTCCCTAACAAGCCACTGAGCAATATCAATCACAGCCCAGGAGTTCCAGGCCACAGCCCCAAAGAACTAAAAACAGATGTACATAAATATTCATAGCTGAATTATTCATAATGACCCCAAAGTAGAAACAAACCAATGTCCAACAGCTGATGAATGGATAAAAATATGTGTGTTTATACAATGGAATATTAGTCAGTTTTATAAAAACTGAAGTAGTAATATATGCTGCAGCGTGGATTAGCCTTGAAAACATGCCAAGTAAAAGAAGCCAGTCATAAAAGACCACGTATTGAATGATTCCACTTATATGAAATATACAAAATAGACAAATCCACAGAAACAGAAGTATATTAATAATTGCCAGGGGCTGGGAGGAGGGTGGCATGTGAAGTGATTACTTGATGGGTAAGGAGTTTCTTTTGGGGGTGATGAAACATTCTGGGGTTAGATAGTGGTGGTGCTGGTTGCACAGTATTGTAAATATAATAAAAACTATTTGTTTAATTAAAATTGTTAAAATGGTGAATTTTACATTATGTGATCTTTATCTTAAAAAAATTCCAAAATGAGGGTGAAAACCAAGGATGCAGAGAGCATGGGATCCAAGAAACAGGAGATACAGTGTAATGATAATTGTGGGATGAAGAGTCTTCAAGAGCTAGTCTTCTTCCATAAAGGGTTAAAGAATCCCCAGGAAAATAGTGTAGGAAGATCCCAGATGACTGCTGTGCATGAGAGGGCAGAGGGCTCCGAGGAACACCTGTGAGAAGATAAAATTGATACTGCTTCTGATGTGCCTGAAAGTATTGAGAAAATATTTAGAGAATTGGAGAAGAATCTGAGCAAATAGAAGGAAACTAAATGTATTTATTCAAGTTCTCTTCAGAAATGAAACCAATCAGGTGATAGAGAGAGAGAATGATAGATGATGGGTAGGTAGGTAGAGATAGATAAATGATAGATAGATAGATGGATGGATGGATGGATAGATGGATGGATGGACGGACGGACGGACGGACGGACAGACAGACAGATAAAGAAGCTAGGGAAGAAGGGAGGAGGAAAAGGAGGAAAGAGAGGAAGGAAGAAAAGGAGAGAGGAAAATAAAGTAGGGAGAAAGGGAGACAAGGGGAAAAATGTAAGGAAATGACCAGATGTATCATAAGGAATTGCTCACTCAGAGAGGCTGAGAAGTCCCAAGATTTGCTGTTAGCAAGCTCAGTAAGTTCAAGTCCAAGTCCAAAGTCAGGAGAAAACCAATGTCGCAGATCCAAGATAGTCAAGCAGAGTAAATTCTCCCTTTCCAGCCCTTTTCTTCTATTTATATCTTTGATGGATTAGGTGAGGCTCACCCACATCAGGTAGGGCAAATTTCTTTACCCAGTATGCAGACTGAAATGTTAACCTTGGGCGACCCCTGTGGCTCAGTGAGTAGGGTGCCAGCCCCATATACCAAGGGTGGCAGGTTCAAACCCAGCCCCGGACAAACTGTAACAAAAAATAACCGAGTGTTATTGCAGGCACCTGTAGTCGCAGCTTCTCGGGAGGCTTAGGCAAGAGAATCACCTAAGCCTAGGAGTTGGAGGTTGCTGTGAGCTGTGATGCCACAGCACTCTATGGAGAGCAATAAAATGAGACTCTGTCTCTAAAAAAAAAAAAAAAAAAAGAAGAAGAAGTGTTAATCTCATTCAGAAAGGCTGTTGCAGAAATTCCCAGAATAATGTTTAAGCAAATATCTGAGCATGTCATGACCCAGTCAAGTTGACACATAAAATTAGCCATCACACTAAGTAAACTTTTAAAAAACAGTTCTATTTTTAATTTCACAGAAAACACATATTTGTACACAGTCTCTGTGGCTCAACAGAGAATAGTGTTTATATAGTTACAATGTCAATATTAAATTTTAGATTAATAAAAAAATTAACATAAATAGAACTGGAGTTTGAGGGAAAGAAAAATGTTCATAAGAGTGTGTGTATACGTGTGTGTGTGTGTGTGTGTGAGAGAGAGAGAGAGAGAGAGAGAGAGAAACAGAGAGAGAAATGATAATTGTGGGATGAAGAGTCTTCAAGAGCTAGTCCTCTTCCATTATGGGTAGTCATTTTATAATGCCTAATTGAAAGATCACAAGTAGCATTAAAAGGTAATTATGGATATGCCTGTGAAAAATAAGAGCACTAGTATAAAAAGTTGCAATCGTAGCTTCTTAGAAGTAGAAACTCGAGATTGTAGATGGGAAACAGGTGATGGTTTGAGTTGGGTTTGATTTGGGCAATCATCTTGATTAAAAACTATTTTACTTTGTACATGTATGTGAGCATGTGTGATGTTGATAAAAAATAAAAATGAAATTTAGTGGTATATAGACTTGGAGAAGATCAAATGACAATATCCTATTTTCCCCGGTACTTTATTGTTCTTTATGGATTCGAGATTGATCAGGAGAAGCAAATTCTGCATGTGATCACACAAGTATGTCGTGTGTGGATGCATGTAGGCGTGCACACACGTGCCATGTGTCCATGGGCATGTTAAGGTGTGCTTTTTCATTTACGTGGACTTAAAAGATGAGAGAAATATTCATACATATTAATGCAGACTGGTCTGTAAGCAGTAGGAGAGTAAATAATGTGATGCTTATAAGAAAAGATAAGAAACAACCTAAAGTAATGAAATTAATTCAGGGAACCATTAGCAAACACTAAGTTTTTAAAAATCTAACTAAACAATTCTTCTTTAAAAGATACAGGCACTGTTGGAAGGAATAATTGAAAATATAGAATAACTACTTTTTTTGCTTTGTGTTCATTTTCTACAAATAGGTAAATCTCATAATCATCATTGTTAAAAAAAATCTATTACTCATTATAAAAGTTATCAACACAATTAGCAAGTTTTTGCCAGTTCCTGGAATAAATCAATGAAAGAAACACTGAAGACAATAAATATTTAAATGTCATCTGCTATTTTTAAAAAGAAGATTTGTATTCAAAATATATAAATTTAGTTGATAAAAAATTAACAACTGTTTTAGAAGGATATGTGTGGCAGGATAGCACTGGAGATGGTTGCATGCTGTCAAAAAGAAATAAGCTTTGCTGACATAGACTTCTGGAAGGGAAAATAGGCATCTGTTTTGAACTCTGGAATTTTAACTCTCTCTGCTAAGAAACACCTAGCCTGGGGAATTTCTAGCACAATCCTCAGAAGAATAGTTTAGCTCAGGTTGAGTAAAGTTGACCAAGGGACTAATTGAGAAACTTGGGACCCACTCCATTAATGAACCATATATGGTTGACACGCATGTACACAATAAATAAGAAAGATAGGTAATGAACTTTGGCGTTGATCCCTGCCTCCTTCACCCAGTATGACAGCCAGTCTCAGCCAGGTTCATTGCTAGGTGCTATATATTGCTCTTGACTCATAAAGGAGATGACCATCGTTCTCCCTTGTTTAAAAATGTATTTAGAAATCTTAGAATTAGGTTGTATTTCCTACAAATACCATATTTACTCTGAGTTTTTATCACTGATTTTTGGAGGAGGCACTGCTTCCATTGCACTGAGCTGGCATGGGCTGAGGGTTTAGGTTCCACGATGCTTTGTTCTGGCTGTTCCACTCGGCATTCCCAGCTCTGATGACTGTGTGCTTGGCGTGTATAGCAAGTTGGAGGATGTTTTAAATTTGTTTTGGAGGGAAAAATCATTGCTGGCTTAAACCTGCAGCTGAAATCATCCCTTAATGTCCATAAACACAGGCACCAAGATATTTTTTCTGCACCACCATTAAACATCTCTCTAGGAGCAGGGACTGAGGGGGTGACACTGTTCAATCTTTGCAAATTTGCTGTCATCCAACTTGCAGAAGAGGCTTGAAGAGGTAGCTTAACCTATTATCTTTCCCTCTTTCCAGGATGGACTGTGGCTTTTGCTAAAGCCACAAACTGAACAGTGGAATGAATATCTGTGATGCCAGCAGCTGGCAAATTCTCCAGAGTGGTGGTATGCTCAGGTGTCCACCTGCATTTGTTTATCCTGTTCACTATTCCCTCTTCTGGCAACAAAAACTCCTTTCACAGTTGAAGAATATATTCCATGAGATTTTGGAGGAGATGATTTCCCCATCTCCCTCCCCCTGTTAAGAAAGAGGAAGCAAACACATTAAGAGTTTAAGGACTAGGAAGAGGGGAAAGCCGGTGTGATCGGGGAATTCACTCTGAGAACTTTGCCCAAGCGAGTTATAGAAATAGACAGCTTCTTATTTGCTTTCAGAACTTATGTTAGCACATATGAGATTCTCATAATGACTTGGTTTTAGTGCCTGTTTACAACTTCCAATGTTTACATCAGCCTACCCTAAATGTTTTTTTTTTTCTTTTTTATTAAATCATGGCTGTGTACAGTAAGGCAGTCATGGGGTACAATGTGCTGGTTTCATATACAATCTGAAATATTTTCATCAAACTGGTTAAAATAGCCTTCATGGCATTTTCTTAGTTATTGTGTTAAG